>MCJB01043377.1:0-64189 GCA_002018475.1 Nicotiana obtusifolia
AACGCGAATATCTCCCAACTCGGAGATCGTATTGAGAAACGGTTTAATGCATTAGAAACTAGACTCATAGATATTCAATTTGATAGGTGGATAACCCCATAACTCTAAGTATATTGAGAGAAAATCTCTTTCACATTTGACCCAAATTTCAGTGAAATTTACAAGCGTAACTTGCGACGAACTTTTTTTTTTCAACTTCCGTGTCACAACTCATTTGACTTCAAAACTTAACGCATGACTATCATCCTATTTAAATACCTCAAAAAAAAATACCTTCTTACCATGTTAGCAACCTTACGATACGACAACGCACGAACACACGAGGTGTAACAAATCATATTACTATAATTACTTTCCCGCAGCCTAATTTATATAAAATTGAACAAGTAAATATCTTTAGTCATGTAATCCTATTACTTTTAAGATATACTTCTTAAAAATTTATATTACTAATTTAATTTGAAAACGTATTATAGTGTTCTATTACTAATTTAATTTGAGAATGTGTTATATTGTCCAAATTCATTTAGAAAAAAAGAGAGCCCAAAATTATTATAAAAGCATAAATACAATATTAATATATCAAAATAGCCCTAGAATATTAAATGGAAGAACTTATATGGAAAAGGCATAACTGTAATAACTTATTTTGTACTACAATACCCTCTATGCTAATTTTTAATAGAATCAACTTCATCAAAATCCTCTGTATTGACAATACATTACCACTCCATAATGTCCAATACCAAAAAAAAAAAAAGTAGTATTAAATGGACCGCATAAAGAATTGAAATTGAAAAAAAAAATACCCCCACAATAATACATTTTTATTTTAATTTGAATTTTTTCCTATTCAAATAATATTTTTCTAATCAATTTTTCGTGTAATATTAAGAAATACCCAATTACTAAACAACTAATAAAATATTTAAAAATATTAATTTGTGAGAAAGAGAAAAAAAATGGTAGGTAAGACTCAATACCACTAATGATTCTACAGGCATAAAGATCTAAAAGTAAAATGTCATATCAATCTTTTAATTTTTGAAAATAAAATTTATGATGGATAAAATTATAATTAAGATTAAATATTCAAAACAAAAGATGAACTAATATATAGATTTGAATCAACATAGAATAAATTATTTTTTATGTTAAAATCAAATAATTGAATCTTTCAATTAATTATTTAGCAAGAGAATCCAATTCAACTATTTTTTAAATTCATCATATGAATAAAATTCTTATTCAAGATAAATAAAAAAATCTTAGAGTGCATAAATTTATTCCATAAAAAGAGAGTTAGAACACAAAGTAAAAATGTTTATATATTATTAAGAATCAAAATGCTATACAAGTATCTGAGGAAGCACAATCAAAGCTAAATCATATAAAAGAACAAGCTTTCAAGACTATATTTTAAAGAGTCGACTCTGCTATAACGGGATTATTCTTTGTAGATGCCTCTGGCAAAATCGAAATAATATTTCTATGTCACGCATTACTTGCAAATATCATATCAAGAGGCATGACATTGTTAGCAATAACAGAAAGTGGTGTACCAACAAGCAATTTATTGTGAGGCAACCCACTTTAGATTTGATATACCTCTTCAAACAACTTAAATAGTCATCACAAATATATCAATGTAGAGCAATGGTGCTAAATTTATAAGGAAAATAAAATTGATAATATAGGATGAAGCACTTATGGTTAAGTGTCAAATGGAGTTCTAGAGATATATTGGATATTAATGAACCCTTTGGTGAAAAATTAGTGGTTTGGCAGGTAATTTATGTTAAGTACTACCAGTACTTCCAAAATCGACAAAAGCAGAGACTGTAAAAGCTTGCTTGCCAAGTTATACTTCTGGTCTCAAATGAAAAAGATTCAGCTGACAAGAAATATAAAGGAACAGATCCAGTATTCAGTTTCTTCTTGCTTCGTATCAGAAACGAATAAGAGCATCCAATAAAAGATGATTTGATTCTTCTTGAATACTTGGTTATCAATCCCAATGATAATAGTAGTGTATTTAGCATTTAATAAGAGAAATATTTCTATCATTAGATTAAAACGTAATTTATGTAAATTACATGATAGAATTAAAAAGATATCTTAGCTAGCAGAAAAGAATATGTTGATCAACTAAATAAATGGTTGATTGCAAAATTTTATAGTAAAAACAAAATATTTTTTTGTTTTTGGCTCAACAGAAAATGATACCAATAATTACTACCAAGAAGAACATTTAAATACATTAATTCCAAATGGCCTTCTATCATACAAGTTTGTTGTCAAGTTTATAATTTCTTACATATGTTAGTGTCACCGTATATATAATAGACTAAGTTGATCTTCCATTGTATATAGGTTGATTTTGAAGAAAAATATGCTCGTCATGCTACTGAAAAACTTAAATACGCCGAATAGCTTATGTAATAGCACACAAATGGTACATAGAAGTTGTAACAACCCGACCGGTCGTTTTGAGCTCTAGCATGTCGTTCAGTGGTTTGAGGCCTTGAGTAGCTTCACTTCAGGTGTTAAGACTTGTGCTTGTGGACGGAATGGAAGTTCGGGAAGTTCGAAGTATATTTAGAAAGAAAATTCTAATTTTTAGAAGCTTTAAGTTGGAAGAATTACTGAGGCGTGACTTTTGAGTAAACGACCTCGGAATCAGGATTTGAAGGTTTCAATAGGTTTATATGATGATTTTGGACCTGGGCGTATGTTCGGGTCAAGAATCGGGTGGCTCGGGAGTATCTCGGTGCTTATTACGGAAGGTTGGCATTTTGAAGGTTTAAGAATTTCCTAAGTTTGGGTTGAAGTGGATTTTGACATGATCGATGTCCGTTTGGGATTCCAAGCATGGAAATAGCTCCATATGGTGATTCTGATCTTGGGAGTGCGTCCAGATGTGGATTTGGAGATCAGTAGGTCGTTTCGGCGTCAATTGACGAAAGTTGGAAATTGGATGATTTTTGAGAAGTTTGATCGAGGTCGGATTCCGATTCCGGAAGTGGGAGTAGGTCCATTAAGTCAATTATGACTTGTGTGCAAAACTTGAGGTCAATCTGACGTGATTTGATAGGGTTCGCATCGCATGAGGAAGTTAAAAGTTCAGTAGTTCATTAGGCTTGAATCGATAAGAAATTCATAGATTTGATGTCGTTTGATGTGATTTGAGACCTCGCTCAAGTTGGTGTCATGTTATGGAACTGGTTGGTGTGATTGGACGGGGTCCCGGGGGCCTCGGGTGTGTTTTGGGATGGTTTCGGGTCATTTCCCCATGTTATGCTGCTACTGATGCTAGTTCTGGTGTCCTTCATCGCGAGGCAGGAGGATTTGTGGGATGGAGGAGATTGCTCATCGCGAACGTGACATAGAGGTCACGAACGCAGAGAAGAGCCTGAGGAACCTACGCGAACGCGAAGGGGCAGTCGCAAACGGGTAGAAGGAAAGGGAGGAGCTGGCCTGAGGCCGTTTGGCCTACGCGAACACGAGGCCTACCCTGCGAACGCGAAGCAGTGGGACGGAAGGCATCGCGAACGCAGCGTGAGAAACGCGAACGCGAAGCAGAAATTTTTGGTCCAAGGCTGTTTGGCCTTTGCGATCACGAAGGTCATTCCGCGATCGTGTAGAGGAAGGAACTGCGCGGTGGGGTTATATTTCGAGACTTAGCCCATTTCTCTCACATTTTCATTTGGTTTGTGATTTTTGGAGAGCTTCAAGGGGAGATTTTCATCAAGTAACACAAGGTGACGAGAGTTCGTGCGTAGCTAGATTCACATTATGTCCGGGTAGACTTAGGTTCACACCATGTTATAGCTGTACTACTTGAGTTGTCTCCTTCCTATTTAATTCCTTTATTACACGTTGCAACTTGAGACGAGACTTGTGTAGAGTGATAGACTCGATATGGTAGAGATTCGACGGGCTTCATGATTAGCAGCAAAATAATTATATTCCCCTTACGAATTTCTCCCACGATATGTGTTTTCATCGAAAGATTTTCCTTAAAATTTATAAGTCATGTGTCTATCCATGAGTGGGGTCAAGGACCCGTTAAAGCTTCTTATTCTAATGGAATCGGATCGTTCGCCTCGACAGTATAATAGATACATCTATGGTTCGTGTCGTTCGACCCTCGGCAGTGCGCACATTATGATGGGATCGGGTCGTTCGCCTCGATAGGATTATGTATCACACTCTCATGGGAGCGGACCGTTCGCCTTGGTGATATAATAGATGTATCTATGGTTCGTATCGTTCGACCCTCGATAGTGCACATATTATGACGGGATCCGGCCGTACGCCTCAGTATTTCTATAAAAATACTCTTATGAGATCGTGCGCTTGTTCCTGATTGAACTGTGACGACCTATCCGGTAAAGTCTATTATATATATATATATATACTCCAATTGAGGAGGTAGTTACTAGCTGAGAGTTTTAATCATTGCGGAGAGGAGGACTATACCACGTATTTACACTTGTTGTTTCGTTTATCTACTCTGACTTCCTTTTTACTTTTACTGTATGTCTTGTTGGACCACTAGTAAGTGTCGATATCGACCACTCGTCCTGACTAGATACGCGTTGATTTACGTACTTATTCTACACTTTACTGCACTTTTTATGCAGGTTCATATATATCCGGTGGTCTTTGGGCGCAGAGGCGCGGCTATTTCGGGGGATTTACCGTGAGCTGCATCTCATGTTACGATCCGCAGCCTGCAGAGTCACCATCAGAGTTATTTATATTTTTTCTGTCTAACTTGTATTCCAGACAGATGTTGTATTTTATTATATTTTCCTAGTTGATGCTCATGCACTTGTGACACTGGTTTTTGGGGGTTCTTACGGGTTGTTCACCACTGTAGTTCGTGTATATACCATTTCACGCTATTTCATTAATAAAAAAAATTATGATTTTCAGGCACTAGAATGAGTAATTAAATTGACTAATCACTGTTGGCTTGCCTGACGGCGGTGCTAAACGCTATCACGACCTTTCGCAGATTTTGGGTCGTGACAGCTTGATATCAGAGCATTAGATTCACTTTGGTCTCATGAGTCATGAGCAAGTCTATTAGAGTCTTGCGGATTGGTACGGAGACGTCTGTACTTATCTTCGAAAGGGCTACAAGGCTGTTAGGAGCACTTCTCTTCTTGATTTCCTCATCTTGCGATTTGATTCCATTGAGGCTTGTGCCTTTATTTCCTTCATACTCAATCTTATGCGACATGAAGCACTTGTTATCTATTTGGCATCGAGTAGTTGTGATATTACTGCAGATGTGGCGTAGGATGTTTTTCCCTGCGTGTTCGGGCAGGCTATTATCGTCGCCTTGCAGAAGGATGTTCTCTCATTTCAGCTCAGCAGCTGTATTTCCGATGGTTTTGAGGCTATTCACAGATTGCTATGATGTTCGCACGTTGTTATCGCATGGTGTTGGTGTAATGATGGGGTGCTCGTTTATGTGTTGAGGCAGTGAATGGCTCGAAAGGGGAATTTCGTGGTGCATGATTTAGAGGTTCAGCATTTAATTCCATCAAAGGAAAGGCAATCAGACTATGGATGTCCAGGTTTTGGTTGAAGGGGTAACGAGACTTAGTATTTTCGAGCGTGGTGGAATTTTTCTTATGATGCGGTGTCGTAGTCCTTGTTTGAGTGCATTACGGTTCGCCGGTGTTATGGTCTTCTTTGACTTTGCCTTCGGGGCAGGGTGTTGTGAAATGGTGCTTGAGGGGAGGTCGTCAAAAATAGCGGTGTGCAGCGGTTCAGGATCGAATTGGTATTTCTAATGTGATGGCTCGAAAAAGATGATCTTCCAGGATGCTTAGAGTTGGTAGAAATTTATTCGCTCATGTGCTACAAAGACAGATTTTTATTTGACGCAACATTTGGGTAACGAAGAATGAGGAAGGATACGTAGGAGTTGTCTTGCGGTGGTTCAATTACTTGCAGGTCAAGTATGAGGAGCGGAAGTCGAGAAGTTGCTTAAAGGGGATGGTTTAACCGAAGTAAGGATGGCAGATTTGCATATGGATTCTGTGGTAGGATAGCCGCATGACTTGAGAAAATGTAGGATGGTTTAGGAATCCTGATGGAAGGTCATTTGGTCTATGTATTTTGTTTGGAATGATGGTTACTGTACAGGGAGAGATTGAATATGGCAGAAAGGAGTTTGCTTGAAATGAAGAGGCGTGTGAAGATTTGATTATCGTTTTAAATGCAATATGACTCGAGTTTAGATGACATTGTTGAGCTCTCAGTTGATGTCGATGGGGAAAGAACGGACTTATACAGCCAGTGGGAGAACATAGGCTCAGAAGGGTTTACTGAACTCGTGGTAGTTGTACCCGGTGCAGCGTCATTGGAAGATGTCGATATGAAATTTCACGGGTGGGTTATCTCTTGTGAATAGGATAACGGTTGCATGATGTTGATGAAGCTTCTACGGAGAATTTTACTTGTTAGCCGATAAGGGGTCGGATACGATACTATGGCTGATAATTCGGAATGTTTCATGAAAAGTTTAACAAATGATTTTGAGGAATTTGGCAGACTAGAGGTGTGAGATCATGGTAAATAGGAAGGAGGAATCGTTGTGGGCTCTACAATATGGATGGTAGTTTAAAGCTAAGTGAGAGAGCCCCACCGTCTAGGATTAGATCGCGTGGCTGTTTACTGTGCAGTTTCTAGCTATTAGTGCATTGAAGGATTATTTATGAATAAGAAAAGGAAAGATCAGGGGTAATTCAGCAAAGAACTTGATGGACATGTGCTATATTCGGTTGTATCGATGCATGCTCAGGTTTTCGGGAAGACTCGTAGCTTATGCTTTTGTGGATGTAATGTATAAGGAAAAGAGTTCAATCGGTTGCTTCTTCAAGAGGATGATCATGTGCTAGTAAAGCATTGGAGTTTGGTCACATTTGGGACCAGGTCATAGTGGGTGACTCTCGACAACAGTCCTAGTGGATTCAATAATTAAAGTGCAGTATTTGAGGAAAGGAAGTCTTGCAGAATGGGTGCACCAGTTAGAGTGCTATTATGCGCGTAAGGAGGTATGAGATGAGTCAGGGGTATTGAAACGATGTGGTCTCGCGATTCGGGTCACTCAGGATGAATGCGGATTGAGTTCGTTATGTTGTGAACAGAGCTATCATATTTCTATGTCAGGTCAAGGGTAAATTGAAAGAAGTTGGGTCAGTTAGTAATGGCTGAATCAGCATGATTATGGCTAGGATCAGTTCCTTCGTTGTGTGAAGTTATACACATGGTTTGTGGTTGTACGTGCGGGCTTGACAGCCACCATGACCTGATTGAATTAGGAGGTAGTCGATTCGAATGGCTTGGTTGTGTAAACGAATTCCGGAAGAGTCATAACGGTTTAGACCACGACTTGAGGTTTGTATTTTCTACGGTTTGGAAATTCAGTTGCGTGTTGCATTGGTTCTTCTGAAATAAGCTAAGTGAAAGCCTTTCCAACCAATGAAGTGTTTATTCTACTAGTAGTTCAGGAGTTATGATGAATGTTGGTATTCTCGCGTAGCGGCATGATAGGTGCAGTGAGCGACATAGGAACTAAAGGTTGAGGATCAAGGTTGTGGCTCGGTGTTGACAAGAATGTCACGAGCTCGGATGAGCAGGGGAGAATTCTTATGTTCAGACAAAACTAGCATTTTCTTTAGTGTCACCTGAGAACGGCGTTCTACGTAAGAGGTTTTGTGTATTGATTTGCGGATTCTTGACTTGCTTTATAGAATTAGTGCGGTTGGCGGTGTAGAGGTGCAGACTTTGCTACCTGGTACAAAAGGTTGTGGGAAAGTACCCCATGGGGAGATTTGTATAAGTGTGACATGATAGTCACTCGATTGTTAAAAATTGAAACCAAGTACGGGGCCTGGAAGGCACTCTATTCATTTGGTCGTGAACTATGGAAGTTTGTTCAGGATTGGACGACTGCCCGTGTGTGTCATGAATGGGGCCATTATGGATCCTTGAGAGGTTATTGGCCCGGTGTGGTATGATCAAAATCGGTCCGAAGTCCGTTGGTGGGTTTGATGTGAATGTGTGCTCTACATCAGGTCGGATGTGTTCATTCAGCATAGTGCTGCTTATGGTGGAGTCTTCGGGCGTTGGATGTTATTCATGTTGTCAGCTATCCTATGTATCACTATATTATGCCATATGGGTTATGAGATGGCGTGATTATTCGCACATGTGTTGTGATTCCATGTAGCTTGTAGTGTTATATGAGAAAGATGGCTCTCGAGATTCAGGTCATTTATTGCACCTTAGTCGTGCTTGGGCGTTGTAAGCTTATGACGCTATCTGTCACCCCAGGATGGTATTTTCGCACTTGGCGTGCTTGTCGCCAATATTCGTTATTCCGTAGGTATAAGCATTATGGCTTGATGGGTATTTCCTTATTTATGTTATGTGTGGATCGGGTGGCACGCCGCCACGGGTATGTTATTTCGATCGTGTTGCACGCCGCAACGATATCATGTGTGGATCGGGTTGCACGCCGCAACAGTGAGATGTTGAGTACAGTTCCCTATATCTATTCTGGCATATTTTGTTTCTCATTTTCTGAGAAGGGTTTATAACATCTTTCGACCGTTTATTTCGCTGCGCGGACTGGGTAATTCTTTCCTAGAGTTCGTTCCTCCTTATGTGTCATATTCGAATTGTAGCTTGTCGGCACATTAATGGCGTCATATGAGATCTGAGTCAATGTTTGAGGTGGCTTATTGCCTGATCAGCTTGTACTGGGTGAGACGAGATTATTGGGCCTGAAATTTTTGCAATTAGAGTTATATAAGGTACGTTAAAGAGAGAATATGGTTATTCGGTTCAGAATGAGGCTATGGTCCTTGTCAGGCGGATGCAACTCCATGATTTGATTGATTCAGCCTGTGGTTATGAATTTCTACACATCTTCTCTATCATGGCAGTATTCTGAGGATTTAAACCGAGCTTATTTGTATTATAAGGTGTATTGCGGGCATCAGATTCGTAAAATTTCAGCTATTGTGGTTGAGGGATGTTATTGTGGGAACCCGACTTATGTGGTGCGTGGTGTGATTTCCGCATAGATGCATGATTATGTTTGGGTACAGTGTGTGGTGATTGGCACGACGTTCGAATCAAGATTTGCAAAGAAATTCGGAAGTTGGAAGTTGGTTCTAAGGCTTATTAACTAAATAAAAGGGAGGACCTTCAGTCCAGATCGAGCTAATGTGCCCAACTAGGTAGTGATGGCACGGATAGGTGCACAAGGTGTTAAACAGTAATTTTGGACAGCTCCGGAGCAGTTCTTGGTACGTTCGGGGACGAGCGTATGTTTAAGTGGGAGAGAATGTAACGACTCGACCGGTCGTTTTGAGCTCTAGCGCGTCATTCAACAGTTTGAGGCCTTAAGTAGCTTCACTTCAGGTGTTATGACTTGTGCGTTGGACGGAATGGAATTTCAGGAAGCTCAGAGTGTATTTAGAAAGAAAATTTTAATTTTTGGAAGCTTTAAGTTGGAAGAATTGACTGAGGCGTGACTTTTGAGTAAACGACCTCGGAATTAGGATTTGAAGATTCTAATAGGTTCGTATGATGATTTCGGACCTGGGCATATGTTCGGATCGAGAATCAGGTGGCTTGAGAGTATCTCGATGCTTATTACAGAATGTTGGCATTTTGAATGTTTAAGAATTTCCTAAGTTTGGGTTGAAGTGGATTTTGATGTTATCGATGTCCGTTTGGAGATTCCTAGCCTAAGAATAGCTCCTTATGGTGATTCTGATCTCAGGAGTGCGTCCAATTGTGGATTTGGAGGTTCGTAGGTCATTTCTGCGTCAATTGATGAAAATTGGGAATTGGATGATTTTTGGGAAGTTTGACCGAGAGTGGACCGTTTTGATATCGGGGTCGGGTTCCGATTCCGGAAGACGAAGTAGGTCCGTTATGTCAATTGTGACTTATGTGCAAAATTTGAGGTCAATCGGACGTGATTTGATAGATTTCGGCATCAGATGTGGAAGTTAGAAGTTCAATAGTTCATTAGGCTTGAATCGATAAGCAATTTGTAGATATGATGTTGTTTGATGTGATTTGAGGCCTCGAGCAAGTTGATGTCATGTTATGGAACTGGTTGGTGTGATTGGACGGGATCCCCGAGGCCTCGGGTGTGTTTTGGGATTGTTTCGGGTCATTTCCTCATGTTCTGCTGCTGCTGATGCTAGTTCTGGTGTCCTTCATCGCGAACGCATGGAGGCGATCGCGTTCGCGCAGAAGGATTTGTGGGCTGGAGGAAATTGCTCATCACGAACACGACACAGAAGTCGCGAACACGGAGAAGAGCCTGAGAAACCTACGAGAACGCGAAGGGGCATTCGCGAACGCATAGAAGGAAAGAGAGGAGCTGGGCCTAAGGCCGTTTGGCCTACGCGAACGTAAGGCCTACCCTGCGAACGCGAAGCAGTGGGGACGGAAGGCATCGCGAACGCGGTGTGAGGAACGCGAACGCGGTGTGAGGAACGCGAACGCGAAGCAGGGAATTAATATAAATTGATCAATTATGGTTATTAAAATATATTTTGACTGGTTTGCACGTTGTTTGAATAGTTTTGGATCGACGGGCTTTTATTTGAGGTATTAGGAGGCTTTGGAGCCGGCTTTGGAACTTCGGAGCATGGTAAGTCTCTTGTCTAACCCTGTAAAGGGGAAACTACCCCTAGGTGATGTAATGGTTATGTGTTACTTATTGTGAGGGCTACGTACGCACAAGGTGATGAGAGTTCGTGCGTAGCTAGATTCACATTATGTCCGGTAGACTTAGGTTCACACCATGCTATAGCTGTACTACTTGAGTTGTCTCCTTCCTATTTAATTCCTTTATTACACGTTGCAACTTGAGGCGAGACTTGTGTAGAGTGATAGACTCGATATGGTAGAGATTCGACGGGCTTCATGATTAGCAGCAAAATAATTATATTCCCCTTACGAATTTCTCCCCCGTTATGTGTTTTCATCGAAAGATTTTCCTTAAAATTTATAACTCATGCGTCTATCCGTGAGTGGGGTCAAGGACCCGTTAAAGCTTCTTATTCTAATGGAATCGGGTCGTTCGCCTCGACAGTATAATAGATACATCTATGGTTCGTGTCGTTCGACACTCGGCAGTGCGCACATTATGATGGGATCGGGTCACTCGCCTCGGTAGGATTATGTATCACACTCTCATGGGAGCGGACCGTTCGCCTCGGCAATATAATAGATGTATCTATGGTTCGTATCGTTCGACCCTCGACAGTGCACATATTATGACGGGATTCGGTCATACGCCTCAGTATTTCTATAAAAATAATCTTATGAGATCGTGCGTAATAATTGGCAAGAAGCCAGCATATCTGTAAGCTTGTTCCTGATTGAACTGTGACGACCTATCCGGTAAGGTCTATTATATATATATATATATATACTCCGACTGAGGAGGTAGTTACTAGCTGAGAGTTTGAATCATTGCGGAGAGGAGGACTGCACCACGTATTTACACTTGTTATTTCGTTTATCTACTCTGGCTCCCTTTTTACTTTTATTGTATGTCTTGTTGGACCACTAGTAAGTGTCGATGTCGACCCCTCGTCACTACTTTTATGGGGTTAGGCTATATACTTACTGGATACGCGTTGATTTACATATTCATATTACATTTTGCTGCACTATTTATGTAGGTTCATATATATTCGATGGTCTTTGGGCACAGAGGCATGGCTATTTTGGGGACTTTACCGTGAGGTGCATCTCATGTTACGATCAGCAGCCTGCAGAGTCTCCATCAGAGTTATTTATATTTTTTCTGTCTAACTTGTATTCCAGACAGATGTTGGATTTTATTATATTTTCCTAGTTGATGCTCAGGCACTTATGACACCGGTTTTTGGGGGTTCCTACGGGTTGTTCACCACTGTAGTTCGTGTATATTCCATTTCACGTTATTTCATTAATAAAAAAAGATTTACAATTTTCAAGTACTAGAATGAGTAATTAAATTGACTAATACCTGTTGGCTTGCCTGATGGAGTGTCAGGCGCCATCACAACCTTTCGCGGATTTTGGGTCGTGACAGAAGTTTTGACAATAACGTCACACATGCAAAAATTATGATACTGGTCAATGTGCTCTAAGTATAGCTGAATTCAACTTTCGCCTTCCGATACTAAGAAATATTCTTTTAAATTTGTGTGAAAATAATTTTTAGTATGTTTATGTTTTGCAAATATAATAAATAAAGCACAAGGACAAACATCCTAAATATTGGACTATATTTACCGCAATATATTTTTTTGCACAAACAATTGTATGTTGCACTTTTAAGAAGGATATCAAGATTGACAACAAGAGTTCTGGTTAAGACAGAGCAAACAAAGCATTAGGAGAAAACATACACGCACAAAAATATTGTCCACAAAAAGTGTTCTTTAAGATATCATCATATTAATTGCTTTTAAACTATAATACATAATTATCTAACTAACATGACAAAATTGATCATTTGTGTAAGTTTTGATGATGTCCTTTTATTTTAAATTCATGTATTATGCTAATGTAATAATATTTTTCGGCATTTAAATGAGTGTTGTATTATTATACATAAATTTCTCTTATTAATTAATTTTTATTGTTCTTTCATATAAATAAATATTTAAATCATCATGTGCCATTATTAACGTGCAATGCACGTTCATAGATACTAGTATGAATAATTGGGATACATCTCTGGTTCTTATTTTGAAGAAAGTAGTAGAGGTGGTAGTAGTACAATGGACAGAATTGTTGAGAAACTAAGGAAATTTGGGTATCTCAGCCATTTTCTTTTCTTCACACATTCTTAGCAGAGCTGTAACACTGCCACTTAAAGTTATAATATCACTGATAACTCATCACATCCAATAAAACCTATACAAGGTTTCCTGTTTTCCTATTTTGATTTGGTAAGAGAAACCACTCCAACACTGCACTTTTCTTTTCCTTAACTATAAAGATTTTACAGCTCTACACCATCTAATCCATTCAGTGAAATTGGCCCAAGGGAATCACCTGTTATGCTTGCAAGAACGTAGAAATCGCTACGACCGTTCCATCTCACAGTAAACACCAAATTGGAGTGATCTCACATAAGAAGAATGGGTTTTCATCCGAAACATAGTTGTAATTTGGCATCTTTCGAACAGTGAGATAAACAAACTGCATAGGTCCACATTTCAGAATGACTCCATGGCTGAAAACTTTGTAGACAATACCGACCAAGACTTTCCCAGTTTTTGGTAAGAAGGAGCGAACACAGAAGGTTACTGGGTAAACGATGGATTTTATTGAGTACGTCAACTTTCCACTGTCTACTTTTTTTGGGTACATCTTTCCATTGCCTATGCTCTTCACTTTTGTTATTCTGAGAAAATATCCGCAATCTTCTGTAACCCTCACACAAGTGATGTAGTACAAAAGACGCTTGATGACAACACTTCCAGGGACTTCTCCACTTTCTTTTATATCTATATTAGGAACTAGAATATTGAAAGAAGTTCAAAGTCGCACAGCATCGAGTCCCTACAGTTCAAACACGAAATAAGATAACCAAGACAGAGAACAATGCTACAATAAATCAGCCACATCATCTTGCCGTTTTCCATTTTTTATTCTCCAGTAAACATTATTTTTGCTCCCATACCCCAGGTGTGGGCGCACTAAACAGGATCATATTGTAACGACGTAAACGGCCACAGGCACGGGAAGAGATCATGCCACAACTGAGTAGCAGGCTCTCTCAGAGACAAGTAAAATTTATCCATATTCATAAGCTCGAATCAATAAATGCACCACGCATGGGCTATGAAAACTGGAAAAGATTAAAGAATGACAAAAGACAGATATACAACAGCTAATAGCACAGATGGGAAATGCAAGACCAACAGATAGAGTTGTCCACTGCATAACCCAATGCCTTAATCATGTAATTTAAACCAACAATCACCTGAGGTGATATCCTAGTTATAACCAATACTATGAGCACAACAATTATTAAAACGACTCTACTGGTGATAAAACTACAAGCACAATTATTATTCAAGGAGACACATCAACAAAACAACGATAAAGGAAACAAGCAATGGTACAATAATTTGGTATGTGAAAAGTAGAAGGAGCAGCCTTAAGACCGTCCACCATTGACAACAAGATTGGTGTCACGGGGGCGATTTTAGTCAGCCCAAAGTCACACCTGCGCGGCAGTCAAGTGGCGCACTTGACTCAGCCTTCCCAACACTTAGCCAAATTTTCAGCAAGTTTGTACTTAGAATAATTTTAGGCAGCAACCTAAAGAGAACACAATCACATACGGAAAAATCCCCGATCTTTGTATTAATTTGAAAACTTACAAAGGAAACCCTCACTTTGCTATGAACACAAGTCGTTCACAACCCACTTCGTCTGGCCAAGATCACAAGTCAATCTTGCACACTAAGACCTCCCCAATGCCCAGCCTTAGCCCATATGAAACACTTAGAAACTCTTCACGTTTCTCTCTTGTTTCCCACTTGAATTTCACACGAAATTCCAATCTAGCAATTTATTCAGTACCACAAGTGCAACATTGCAAATGAAATTAGAAAGATTCTCCTCTTTTCTTTTCCTTTTCTTTTGCTTGATCTTCCTCGTCAAGCCATTCTAGGTAAATCGAGTCTCAAGCATCATAATAGAGTATTCTGTCACTCATAAGCTGCAAGGAAATTTGGATTTAACATCAAGATAGACATATTTACAGCACTCAATGCACATATTATCACATATTTACAGCACTCAAATGCATATATTTCAGTTACTTCGACTATATTATCACATATTTACAGCACTCAATGCATATTTCAGTTACTTCGACTATATTATCACATATTTACAGCACTCAAATGCACATATTTCAGTTACTTCGACTATATTACTTGTCCAAATTTCAGGGACATCATTGGGATGGGCTCATATTCCTAAATGAAGCAGTCAAGGTTGCAAGTCAAATATGAAGATATTCATGACAAAAATGCCAAATCCATTTTGATGTTTCGGGAAAACACTAGTCTTACAAACTAAACAGTAATAACACTTGGTCTCACATCAAAATTGTTGTAAGAAATAGCTCAGACAAGGCTAGAACTGAAGCAAAAGTAAACATTGGCGCCCTCACGTTTCTCTCTTGTTTCCCACTTGAATTTCACACGAAATTCCCACTTTTTTTATCTGACTAAGTCCAAAGGCACCTATTTATAGCACATAGGCAGCCTTTGGCACTTGACAGCACATTGACACTTGTTGTCTACAGCTTTGCCACTTGGCGGGCTAAGACTAAATCAGCTCCTATCTTGTAGTTGACATCCCCAACTACATAGGCCATTATCTCCATGAAATGATAGTGGATACAAGCATAAATCAAACATGGGTACAAGTGGTTACAAAAAGGTAATTGCCAACTACTTTGGCATGTGCACTGCATGTGCTCCTTGACTTGGTCAATTGTTGCACGCCCAAGGCTGGCTTTACGCCCAGCCTTGGCTTCTTTTGACATTGCTCCGCACCAATGCCTTGCACGCAACCTGCCGCCCATAGTTTTGCCACACACGCCCGACGCTACTGCCGCCCGCACATGTCTTGGCCGAGTTTCTGCCTTGCCCATGTCAACACTTGTTTCACCCGTGCCAATGCTTGTATTTTGATTCACATAGCCGTGCCTTAGCTATTGAAAGCCTTTGCCATCATCCCGCACTGTTTTGCCTTAGCTTAGCCCGCACTCGGCACTGCCAAAACCCAAAGTGCCCGTGCCATTGACTTTTCCACGCATGCCATGCCATGCCGCCTCAACTTGGCCACATTGCCTTGTCAAGCCTTTGCCAAGCATGTCTTGCCTGCCCCAAGACCTTGGCCAATACTTGCCCACAACAGCCCACATGACAATGTCTTGCCCATTGCCCGCGTGATCGTTTTGCCGCACATAGACCAATGGCAAAGCCATCATGCCCAATCCTTGCCACAACCCAGCCACGCCCGACGTCAAAGAGTTAGGCCCCTAACAAACCACGCACACCCTTTGAAATCGACATCCTCGTCGAGCCAACTCAATTTATCAGCCCCAAGGGGTTGTTGACATACAACGCCCCTGTTGCTCCATTCACATCTGCCACAATGGCATTTGCCTCCGCCGCTTGTTCCTGTTTTTCCGCAGCCAGCATAACATTCACCCTGGCCTGCACCGGACAGTCCTTCTTCAAATGCGGTCCACCACAAGTAAAGTAGCCTTTGAATTTGCCGCTTCTTTCCTTGCCATTGGAAGTCTTCGCCTGCCTTCCATTCTTGGCATACCTTTCATCTTCGGCAGCTTGGCCCTTCCCGCTTTTCTTCCATTCCTTTACATTTTCCATCCTTGCATTGGACTTTGAATGCGAAGATTCAGCCGGATCATCACCTAAATTGAAATCAGCCAACGCATCTGCCGCCGCAATAGCAGTAGAGAGGCATTGAACATTCTGCCTTCTCAACTCTAATTGCGCCTATCCCTTCAATCCGCTAATGAAGTAATGCAGCTTGTCTTCCTCTGCCATATTACTCACATCCAACATCAAGGATAAGAACTCCTTGACATACTTCCTCACCGTGCCACTTTATTTCAAGCGACACAGTCCATCTTTTGCAAGCCATGACGAGTTGCTTGGAAGGAATTGAGATTTTAATTCCTTCTTCAGCATCTCCCAAGTTTCAATGTTGAGCAGTCCAACACTTTCCACTTCTACCACTCATGTACGCTACTACACTTTCGCATCACCAGTCAAATACATAGGTGTGATGGTCACCTTTTCATCATCCGGCACACGAGCAGCCTGGAAATACTGCTCCATATCCCACAAGAAATTTTCAAGTTCTTTGGCACTTCTTGCACCACCGTAGGCCTTTGGCTCCGGAATCTTCACCTTTGTGCGATCATCACTTCTAGGGGCAGTGTTTTGTAATGCCATTCAGACTTAAACCACCTTCTCGCGCAGTTCTTCCGTTTGCCTTGCGTACCAAGGCCATTTCTGCCGGCGTAGCCTTATGCCTCACTGCATAATCTGCCTCCAAACGTGCCATTCTCGCAAAAACAAAAGAATCAGCACCTATTTGAAGAGTCTGCCCAACGAGTGCTTCCAACGGTTCCACCCTTTGGTGCAGTTCAGCATTTGTGCCACCTGCCATGTTCTCAAACAGCAACACGAAATCTGCTACTGGTCGTCTTGCCACCGCCACAAACCTGTTCCGCTTTGATACCAGTTGTCATAGGGGCGATTTTAGTCAGCCTAAAGTCACACTCGCGCGGCAGTCAAGTTGCGAAATTGACTTAGCCTTCCCAACACTTAAGCAAAATTTTCAGCAAGTTTGTACTTAGAATAATTTCAGGCAGCAACCTAAAGAGAACACAATCACATACGGGAAAATCCCAACCTTTGTATTAATTCGAAAACTTACAAAGGAAACCCTCACTTTGCTATGAACACAAGTCGTTCACAACCCACTTCGTCTAGCCAAGATCATAAGTCGATCTTGCACACTAAGACCTGCCCAATGCCCAGCCTTAGTCCCTTTTTGAAACACTTAGAAACCCTCATGTTTCTCTCTTGTTTTCCACTTGAATTTCACATGAAATTCCCACTTTATTTTATCTGACTAAGTCCAAAGGCACCTATTTATAGCACATAGGCAGCTTTTGGCACTTGACAGCACATTGACACTTGTTGTCTACAGCTTTTGCCACTTTGGGGGCTAAGAGTAAATCAGCTCCTATCTTGTGGTTGACATCCCCAACTACATAGGGCATTATCTCCACGAAATGATAGTGGATACAAGAAGAAAAAAGACATGGTTACAAGTGGTTACAAAAAGGTAACCACCAACTACTTTGGCGTGTGCACTGCATGTGCTCCTTGACTTGGTCAGCTGTTGCATGCCCAAGGCTGGCATTGTGCCCAACCTTGGCTCCTTATGACATTGCTCTGCACCAATGCCTAGACCGTAACCTGCCACTCATAATTTTGCCGCACACGCCCGATGCCACTATCGCCTGCACATGTCTTGGCCGAGTTTCTGCCTTACCCATGTCAACACTTGTTTCACTCGTGCCAATGCTTGTATTTTGATTCACATAGCCGTGCCTTAGCTATTGAAAACCTTTGCCATCATCCCGCACTGTTTTGCCTTAGCTTAGCCCGCACTTGGCGCTGCCACAACTCATTGACTTTGGCGCGCATGCCATGACATGCCGCCTCAACTTGCCCACACTGCCTTGTCAAGCCTTTGCCAAGTATGTCTTGCCTGCCCCAAGACCTTGGTCAATACTTGCCCACAACAGCCCATATGACAATATCTTGCCCATTGCCTGCATGATCGTTTTGCTCGCACATAGACCAGTGTCAAGGCCATCACGCCCAATCCTTGCCACAGCCGTGCCACGCCCGATGTCAAAGAGTCAGGCCCCTAACAATTGGCATCTACCCCGAGGAAGAGAGTGGGTGGTAATGCAATGTAGAAAAAACACATTTAAGAGATATAGGACTGTAAATTGCAGCACAGAGAAATAAATAAGACAGAGGAACTAATCCAACTGTTGAAAGAATCTTGCAAGATTGGGAGACCATTCATCCAACTAGCATATCAATAGAGGCTTCAAATAGGAACTTTACTTGAAGTCTTGAAGACAGTGGGAGTCTACTCAATAGAGGCTGGGAATGTAAAATACAACGTGGTTGGACACATGCAAACAGAGCAGCAGTCGGCCTGCGAAACTTAGCTCACGAGAGTCGAGCAAGAAATTCTGCTTGTACCTCAGTCGCGGAGAGAACTTTTGGAGCTTTTAAAACAGGCCAGAGTTCTTTAGTTCAACTATGACCAGATTCTAGGTCTTTGGACCTCACAGCTAACTAGAATAAAGAAAAAATGCAACCGCTGGTTTCATGCCTCAGCCTCACCAACACGTAAAGTGGCCAACCTTCTCAGTTCTTAATTCTTGAGAAAGCTAATTTGGAAAATTTTCAAGAAAGTCAACATCCCTAACAAGCGCAAAAAGCTCTAAGATCTGTTGGGGCTTTAAGCGCAATAAAGCGTGGGCTTTATTCAAGAAAGGCACAAATGAAAAAAAAATTCAAATATGTATGTGTAGTCCAGGACTAATAATTATAAGTATGAACAATAAATATATGGATAAAGAAATTGAAAAAAAAATTACAATAAGTAAAATATCAATTGTTTTATATAATCTTTTTAGGATTTCGCTCATTGAAGGAGAAGTATCCTTAGAGCCTTGATGACGACACTGAAACGCTCGCTAAGCAATGCGAAGTGCTCAACATGTTTTGCGCCTTATTTCAGGGCAAGCACGCCTTAAGCGCGCCTTTGACAACACTGATCTCCACTAATAAAAGTATGTAATACTTTGTATGCATTCAGTTGGTAAGAACTTTCATCCCACCTCCCATGGTTTTAAAAGAAGGATAGAAACATTAGCGACGATGAGGTCGAAAATTATAGAAGTTGAGACATATATCTAAATATATGATATGCCTTTGCAAGCTGCAAAATCAAAATATACCTTGAGATACCAACTTCTTCATTTACTTCAGTTTTCATAGTTACAAGAGAGGACAAAATTAAACACGAAAATTAAGCACATGATATCCATCATCAAGCATTATATCTTGGCCAGCTCAAGAAAATTTCTTGCACAACTTAGCAAATAACAGTCCAAATTAAGAAGATAAGAAAAGGCAGATAAAGAACTATGTTGTACTTCATCTTTTTATTTTCGTTTCCTTTTTAAATTGAAGTATCAATTCAGTGTAAGGTTCCTGCAACCTATACATAAGAACTGAAGAAGATACTTACTGAATATGATGACAGGGAGAGAGAAAGTAGTGGTTGAAGGAAAACATAAGAGTAAAAACGATTTCTCAATAGTACCCTACTACTATGGAAAGAGACATGGACATTCAGAGCACAAAACAATCAATAAAAACAAAAAAAAGAAAGTTATACAAAAGGAAGATGCAAGAAATTGGATGTGACTTGGAGACCTCATTAATTAACAAAAACTACAATGCTTTTGTTACAAACCAATAAAAAACTGGTTCAACTTTTGATTATCAATATTTCTATGTTATTGAGCAGACTTTAGCTAAGCTTATATCAGTCTAGCTTGAGCACAATTTGAAGGCGTTTAGTATTCTAGTCAAGGTCAGTCATGCTAACTCGACTCAACTTAACATGATTACGCATCAACCCACTTGATTATTGTGGTCCACAAGATACTGTAGCGACAAAATAGAAATAGTATTAATATTCTTTTGGAAAGGTAGGCTGATTCATAATATTGCTACCGGTTGTGAACTATATTCCACTATATTGAATGCCTAATGTTAAATAGAAGGTGGGAAGACACTTTAAAAAAAGACATGCATTGTAGTCTTCGGCATTGAACCCGTATCAGTTACATATAACACCATCTTATACTGGTAAAAACTTTTGATGAGTACTAACTCCATTTCTTTTTCCCTGTTTTTCTGAGTTTAAAAGCTGATTTTATGAGGCCATCAAGAACATAAAATGTAACATCGTCTATTTGATTTCTTTTTCTTTATTTCAATCAGTACCTTGTTTGCATATTGTAATTCATATATTTCTTATTGATCTCTGGTAAAATTGGAGAGAAGACACCTTCTGCATAATAAACCTGCCGTTTTGTTTTGTATCCTTTGCTCCCTCTAAAATACTTTGACAACAGAAGCACAGCACATAAATGCAAAGTCAGAATACAATTAGAAACATGTGGAGACTTGGCATCCCTGGTGCTCCTAAACAGGCTAATTGGTTGATAAGGAAGATTTTTGAATGCCATCTTGGGATTTCCATTTGCAGACACTGTCTATCATATCTGGTTAGAAAGAAAAAGCCTTAGATTCAGCAAAGTCCTACAGTTACATATAGTGGGGCAAAAACATTGTAAATGGACGAGCTGTTTAGATAGGCTTAGCTGTTTTCCTTGTTTGTAGGTTTGGTTCTGTTTTGTTTAGCACACCAACTTACGATACTTTTCTTTTGGTTATTTCAGGATCTAGCTCTAGAGTCTGATGAGCTGGTATGGATATATTGACACTTCCGTTAAATAAAAACTTTCATTTGACCAGAAAAATAGAACACATTAGTAACACTCCTACAGTCACAAACTACATATTCATGTTAAACTTTACCGAGTGAATAGACATATTGAAACCTTAAACAGAAATTCAACTAAAGGGCCATCGTGTACAAATAAGCATGGAGTATTTGCAGCCTTGAATCCAAATGACGCTCCACCCCAACTTAATTTCCATATTTCAGTTTTTGCCTACCAATTCGACATAATTTGAGAATCTCATCAGACATGATAATTTCATCATTTAGAAAACTACTTTAGTCAAACTTAATTAAAACACAAGTCATTAATTCAGAGATCTCTTCAGTAATTCCAAAATCCAAATCGTGGGTTGATGAAAAATCATGGATATTGTACCCAATCATCCACAGTTTTTTTTTATAACCAAGAAATCTGGTGTTTTCAATTTGGGTACTCTGTGGATAACAGGAGCACCCCTTTACTCTTCTCTACTTAAATACTAGACTTAGTTCACCTTCAGGATTAAAACTCAGGAGATCTGTCCAGCATATATCATGGTGTTGTCAAGGGTGGATGCAGAGATCAAGTTATGGATTCATACGAACTCAATAGCTTTAGCATAGACATTGTATATGCGTAAAAAGATTCAGTAAACAAGTACAAGTAATAGATTTTGAACCTTAAATCAAATGGGTTGTGATACAATTTCGAACTCGAACCGATAAAGTTCAAATCTTGGATCTGCCTCTGCACACAAGGGTGTAGGTAGCTTTCAGGATACGGGTTCGGCAGAATCCATCAGTTTTGAAATTCTTTAAATATGAACAAAAATTTAATTTTGAACTCAGTTACTAGCACTTATGGTCGCTGTCCTAGAACCCAGAACTCATAAAGCTTAAATTTTGGATCTGCCTTTTGTGTGCTGTACTACATTTGCTATAGAAAATTCTCATAACGAAAAGATTATAACAACCACATCACTCCACGTAAATCAAGACTCAACCATTAAACCTTCTAAAGAGAAGCAAAACGCAAAAGCACATCATTGTAAATGGAAGAAAAAACGGGCACCCATTAATCAAAGCCAACAAAAAATCAACAGAAAACTACAGAAGATGTATCTATTGAAGGGGAAAAAAACAAATTAGTATGAAATTCTTACCCAGAAAGAAGAAAACTTTGCACTGGTTTTTTTGGGAGCTTTTCTAACAGGAGCTACTGAGGATCCGCTTACTGGGTACTGCCGATTTCGCTGCAACTTTTGTAACCTCTTTGTATTTTCAAACAAATGTCATGTTTTGCAAAATATTTGGGAGCCAGAAGCATCTTTTTGTTTTTCAAAATAGCACAGATCTTATAGCCCGCTTGGCGGACTGTTCTTCAAATCAAAAAGTACTTTTTTCAAAATTGAAGAAAAAATATATTGTTGAGTCAGTAATAATTTCGGAGAAGTAAAAAAAAATTAACTTACCATCAAGAACACTTTTGAGAAAAATATGCTTAAAAATATATTTTTTTTTAAGTTTGATCAAACACTATTATTATTCAGAATTACTTTTCAGATTAATTAACCAAGTACAAATTATGTTTCCAAAAATAAAAAATACTTTTTGAAATAAGTTAATTTTGAAAGCCTTGTTTGGCCAATCTTTAGAACCATACTTTCCCTGCTTCAATTTATGTGATGTATGCACGCGCGCATGTAAACTTTATATTTATCATCATATAAATATTTATAACTTAATTTTAGAATAAATTTGAAATTTTCTTTTCTTAAATTTTTAGATAAAATCACATGAAATAAAACGAATGGAGCAATATGAGTAGTTTTGTGATGTACGGAATAAACTACAAATTATAGCTTTTCCTTACGAGTAGAATTACAAACTAAATTTTTTAGACAAAATATCATTATATTAATATTTTGATTCAAAGGAAAATCAATCTTTAAAGTTATTCCTTCTCCTTCTTTAACCATGGTTTTCCTTAACTGTCTCACCAACTATTTATTTATACACGCAAATCTCAAATAGAAGATGACATATTTTAATTAGATACAATTGAAAAATTAATTCAAATCTCTAAATAGGGAATAACTAAGATCATTTTTTTAAATAATAGTATTAATTATAAGATAAATCTATACATGGTTTTTTTCGTAATGTAACGCTTAGAAACAGTTTTTGTAAGAAAATTAATCAAACATAAATCGTGTTTCTAATAAACAAAAAGATACAGCATCTAATAATTTGGCCAAAAACAAACCGCTCAAAAAACTCATGTTTATTGAATTTTAATTCAATTTATTATGAAGAAAAAGGCCCCAAAAACCCAAAAAAGGAAACACAAAAGTATAAAAATCTTGTTTATCACAGCCAGTTAAAAAGAAAAGGGTAAAAGAAAATAAGTCAAAACAAACATCTGAAAATCATTGAGATAGATATTCTTTGAAAGAGGGAACAAACCCCACCCAAAACCCTCACATTCTCACTCTGGTTTTCTTTATTTCTCAATCATTTCACATATAGATACATGTTTATGTATTATATATGTGTTTTTTATGCATAAAATTTGAGTATGGCTCTTGTCCCTAGCCACCAATTCTACCCAAGAACCACAAGGCTATCATTCCTCAGGTACAATTCAATTATTCCCTTCAAAAAACCAAATTTTCATACACCCCATGATAATATTGTCAATCAAGATTGCATTTTTAAGAAAACCCCACCAAAAAGATCAAATTTTGTGCTGAAAAACAAGTCCAAAACATGGAATTTGTCTACTAAAGCTAGTGCTTCTAATTTGTGTAGTTCTTGGTTAGGTAAATGGAATGAAACCCATAATGAAATTAAGCTAAAAAAGCCTCAAATTGTGCTTAGTTATAGGAATAATGGGGATACATCTGGTTCTGATTGTGAAGAAAGTAGTAGTGGTGGTAGTAGTACAATGGACAGAATTGTTGAGAAATTGAAGAAATTTGGGTATGTTGATGAGGCTAAAGAGAAGGAGAAAAGGGTAATTAGAGATGTTGAAAAAGGGTCTATTGAGGATATATTTTTTGTTGAAGAAGGAATATTGCCAAATGTAAGAGGTGGGTTTTCGGAGGAATCTCCATTTGGGGATGAGAATGTGTTTGTTAAAGATGGTGTGGTTAAATTTCCATGGGAAAAGCCATTGGCGAAAGAAGAAGAGGGGATTAATTCGATGAGCAGTAGGAGTAGAACTCATTTGGCTGAGCTGACACTTCCTGCTTCCGAGCTCAGAAGGTTGACAAATTTGGCTCTTAGGATAAAGAACAAGACGAGGATTAGCGGTGCTGGTGTTACGCAACAGGTTGTAGAAACCATTCGCGAGAAGTGGAACACATCGGAGGTTGTCAGGTTGAAAGTTGAAGGTGCTCCTGCACTAAATATGAAGAGAATGCATGAGATTCTAGAGGTTAGCCAATAGAGCTTTTTATCGAATGCTTCCTTGTACACCTCTGCTTGTTAGTGTTTATTTTCTTCAGTCTGTGATGTCTTTTTCAGTCTGTTCCCTTTGAGCATTTAGCTCATGTTTCCTTTCGTAAATGAAGTGTAAATCATGTATGTCACTGGAGCAAAAAGTTCCACTTTATTCTTGTCTGCATCGCAGTTAAGCAAATTGGTAAGAATGCTTTTTGGTTTTCCAGTAAAAGGGGAAAGAAAGTATTTCAAGTGATTTTTTAGTTGTTGCTACTATAGCACATTAAAAAGTGGTCTTTAGTTAATTGAATTATCTTGTCCCCGTTGCATAGTCATATGTCTTTTATTTTTCACTGATTTTCCTCAGAGCGACATGTAGAATTGTTGATAGAGCCTTTATGGATGCCATCTTTGAGATAAAACCGCTTGAGTGTATATTTACAATATTAGTCGTCTCTTAATGAGCAAAGGGCTTCTTTTTTGAAGCATGTGGTTTCATATAATTCACAATGAATATTATCTTTCAGGTTAGGGGTAAGGTTGCGTACATCTTACCCTCCCCAGACCCCACTTGTGGGAAATCACTGGGTTTTTGGTTGTTGTTGTTATTAGCTTTTAGCTTTTTTCTAATTCATGTTTCCCCGCTATTCAGAGAAAAACTGGTGGACTGGTGATTTGGAGATCGGGCACCTCTGTGGCTCTTTACAGAGGGGTCAGTTATGAGACCCCATCTGAGCGAATGAAGAAGAGAATAATGAGAAGAGATGAGATTCGTCATAAGAACTCTCCAATAGTTGATGATGAAAGTAATCAAATTCCTTCAGGAAGCAGTCCTGGCAATTTTGCGAATTCACTCCGAGCAGACTCTGCAAATGCTTTGGAAGAGAACAGAAATATCATTAGACAACCGGAAGTGAACTATGAAGATGAAGTAGACAAACTGTTAGATGGCCTGGGGCCGAGATATACAGACTGGCCAGGAGCCGAGCCACTTCCTGTAGATGCAGATTTACTTCCTGGTATAGTCCCCGGATATCAACCTCCGTACAGACTTCTCCCTTATGGGGTGAGATCTACTCTTGGGACGAAGGAGGCAACCGCTTTAAGAAGGCTTGCCAGAATTCTACCTCCACATTTTGCTTTAGGTAGGCAACGCTGCACTTATCAAAGTCATTTGGCTGTCTCGAAATATGCTCTAAATATTATGTAATTCAAGTATTCAGGTAGAAGCAGGCAGCATCAAGGTTTGGCCTCAGCGATGATTAAGTTGTGGCAAAGAAGTTCAATTGCAAAGATTGCTATAAAACGTGGCGTCCAGCTTACTACAAGTGAGAGAATGGCTGAAGATATTAAGGTAAAGAGTGTTTTGGTGTAATTCTGAATGCTATCAACAAAAAAGTGGTGTCAACGCTACCATCCTATACCTGTTAATTACTTTCAAGTTGCACTTGTTTGGTCCAACAGGTCTTACGAACAGTTATTGATTCAAACACAAGCCAGAATATCATTACAACCGAAAGGCAAATGAATGGAAAAAAAATGACTTAAAATACACATAGAATGAATGAATTATGCAATTTACCTAAATCTCAATGTCTCAAAAGTACATATTGCAAAAGTATTGTCTCATAGACGCATATTGCAATGGTATTGTGTGTTTTTCCAACCAAAAATGAGGCTGTTACAAACAAACCTGGAAGATTATATGAAGATTATAGCGTTTTTTAAATTGAAAAAATGCCACTGGAGTGAATTGTTTTGTTCATACTAATTTAACGTTTTTCCGCTATCTAATTAAGATTTCTGTCACAGGCCAAATATTTACTCTCTGTATTAACTGAATGTCGATAGCATAGCAATGTAGCTTTACAATATCTATGTATAATTTGGTTTTGGTTCAGAAATTAACAGGGGGCATGCTACTCTCTAGAAACAAGGACTTCTTGGTATTTTATAGAGGCAAAGATTTTTTGTCACCAGAGGTTGCAGAAGTCTTGTTGGAGAAAGAGAGATTGGTGAAAACGTTGCAAGATGAAGAAGAGAAAGCTAGGCTACGAGCATCAGTCTCACTCACAGCAGGTGTTGCAACAATTGATTCTTCAAGGACAGCTGGCACACTAGGAGAAACTTTGGATGCTGATGCTAGATGGGGGAAAAGGCTGGACGATAAGGACAAGGAAAATGTGATGAGAGAAGCAGAAATAGTAAGGCACGCTGACTTGGTCAGGAAGCTCGAAAAGAAGCTTGCATTTGTAAGTTCTGCAAATCAGGTTACTTTTGTTAAAATCATATTTTTACTGGAGATTCAAGAGTTCTCACTCTGTAATATCTTGGAGATTCAAGAGTCCAGTGAGAGACAATAAAGCGAAATGTACTTTTTCAGGCGGAAAGAAAGTTAATGAAAGCTGAGCGTGTGTTGTCAAAGGTGGAGGAAACTTTAAATCCGTTGGATAGGCGTGCAGAGCCTGATAGCTTAACAGATGAGGAGAGATTTATGTTTCGGAAGCTTGGACTAAGGATGAAAGCTTTCTTACTTTTGGGTAACATTCTTTCTCTGACTCAAATATTTTGTGCTTAACAAACAGAAAATGACATGGAAAGCTCTTTTTTTCCAGGTAGGCGTGGAATTTTTGATGGTACGGTGGAGAATATGCACTTGCACTGGAAGTACCGTGAACTGGTCAAAATCATGGTGAAGGCCAAGAATTTTGAGCAAGTATCTAAAATTGCATTAGCCCTTGAAGCGGAGAGTGGGGGCGTTTTGGTTTCAGTGGACAAAGTGTCCAAAGGATATGCTATAATTGTGTTCCGTGGTAAGGACTACAGTCGGCCACCTACTCTGAGGCCCAAAAATCTTTTAACCAAAAGAAAGGCACTGGCACGTTCAATAGAGCTTCAGAGACGTGAGGTACCTTCTTCGGCCTAATTCCTTAGTCTTGAAAATGTTGTCTCTTTTGATGTGCCAAGTACACGTCATTTTCCTAATGATTGAAAAGCAATCGTCAGCCCATTCAGTTTATGTTGCTTGAATCTGCTTCTGTAAGAGTTACTATGTACATAGGTAATATGTTTTAATCTTTTGAAGAGGTTTGTGCTGATCACAAGGTTTTGCTACTGCTTCTTAAACAGGCTCTTCTGAAGCATATTTCAACAGTTCAAACAAGAGTACAACAGCTTACTGCTGAAATTGTATGATCTCTTTGCTACGCACATCCATTTCTAGCCTTTCTTTTTTAAACTTAAATAGATCCTTATGTTAGTTGGTAACTTCTTGTCTCATTTTGATTTGAGTTGAACCATTTGTCCCATATGTTTATGATGATAGGAACAACTGGCTAGTATGAAAGACTCTGGAGATGATGAACTATATGATAAGCTAGATTCTGCTTATTCTACTGAAGACGAGGATAGTGAGGTTAGTATCTCCATCCGGCATTTTATGTTCACTTGATTATTCAGTTTCTTTCTTCTTTAGATTGCACATGAAATATCATTTCTGCTCTCTTTGTCAAGGAGCAGTTTTAATGATGGAATTGACCACTCGGCCATTATAAGTAGGCGGTCCATAACCTAGAGTTTTCCTGTTGAAGCACTATTCTAGCTCAGGCCAAAACGTGGAGTTAAATCAATGCTAACCTGGCTTAATCAAGCATTAAAGAATGCTACCGTTGTTGTAGCAAATGGGGCCCATTAGATAAGTGGCATATGCTCTTTATTCGAACAAAAAAAGTGGCATATGTTCCTTCTATCAATCAATCGATTACACCTCAATTCCAAATTAGTTAAAGTACTTTATATGAAATATCTATATCCATCCCGCTCTATTCAGGTCCAAGCATATGTGTCAGATGAATTCCGAAATAGAGATTGAAAAATTGATAAGTTTAATTAGTGAAAACCTTACCTATCAAATTCAAAGGAAAAAAGGCGTGAAAGTAAATTTAGATGTAGAAGTTGTGCAACAAAAAAGGAAAAAAAAACCTTGAAAATAGCACTTGAAAACTAGGTGATTGGAGGTGCATTTTATCTCCTTTGAGGTTTAACCTCTTATACAGGCACATGTATCTTGTTAAGCATAAAGTATAGTAACAATTCACGTTGTAAATCACTCAAACTTTCAAAATCTAGTTTCCAGAACGAATTGCATTGCATCTTTAGTATTACACATCATTAAAATTGCAAAGTAATTTCAAACCAAATTCGTAGAATGGCTGATCCTGACAATGCTAGAAAGTACTTGCCATTGTCCTTGATACTGTACTGTTAATAGAGCCTATCCGTGATGAGGATAAACTTGTACAAAAAGACACCGTAAAAATCTCCTTTGCCAGCATTGTTTTATTGCATCAGCCTATGATTTGGTATGGTAAAGGATAAGTTAAAAGGGTGGTCATTCAGGACAGTTCCACTTCTGCTTCACAATGTGGACAAAAAAGATGCACCCTTTTCTTGTTTTTAACTCTTCATTACTATAGTCAAATCACCTAACTCGGTTCATTAACAGGAGGAAGGAGATGAGGCATACATAGAGGTTTATGACAGTGATAACGATGTTGTCAATCGTAGTGATGATTCAGATGATACTCCACATCCAGAAACAGAGTTCCAACACCTTCATCAAAATGAATCACAAAGAGAGCTTGTTTGAGTAATACTGTTCTTGACCCTCCAAAGGCATGTTACTGTGTATAGTACAAATGAGGGAGAAGAAGCTAGGATGCAGAACCGGGCTTACAGAAGCAGCACGCGATAATTAATCAAAAATTTGATTGTTGATACTTTTAGCTCCAAAAGGAAAGGAGAGGCAATTTTATTGAGCATCTCTGTACATATTTGTTAAGGAAATACAGCATTGTATACATTTTCTCATTCTTCTATTTTATAATAGATAATTATGCTCTTAGTCTTTTACTTCTTGCTAATGCTATTAGTTTTCAAAAAAGACTTGTTTAAGCAATTCTTGAGGGGTTTCAAGATTCACCTGGAAAGAATATGTATTCATTAAGTGTGGTAAAGTGATGAAAGTCAATGGCAAACACATGCCATGTATCTATTAATTTAGTATAAACACCAAGTCAATTTTTAACATTAAATAAATTGTTGTAATTCAAATCAGCTCACCCAAAATATTGAACTTAAATTGTGTTGCATTACCTATTCAAAGCAACCCATAAGAGAGTTGTTATTCCAATAATCGAAAAGAAAGGATGAATATAGGGATTTGAACGTAGAAAATAGTAGTTTTACTTTGAAGAATAAATCATTTTTTAGGACCTCAATAGTATAGTTAAAGATATAGAAAAATGAAAAATTGTTTTTAATTGGCTTGGTTGGACTATATTTTACAACTAGACCGTATTGGCCCTGGGTAGTGGGTATTATGACCCAAGCAAATTTTTTGAACGGGTCGGATTAAGTTTAACCCATTAATCAACTCAATATATCTAAACTTGTCCCAACTCATTAATTCCTCACTAATTTAAAGAAAACAGATATATATTTTTTATCCTCTTTTTCTTTTACTTCAATATATTATTTTTTCTAATATCATTTTTCTGTGATTTTATTTAATTTATCCAATTTAGTTTTTTCAATTTTCAAGGAAGATAGAAGTGAAGCTAGGTGTAAAATTATTGAAGAATTAACAGGTAAAGCCTCTTTGTACTAGTTTCCTCTCTCTTTTTTTTAAATTAAGAAAAACTTTCTTCTGCTCTTACTTGTAATATTTTGATGTTTTGATATATCAGTTGCAGGCGTCTTGTTTACTAGCGTTGCTGCTTTCCTAAACAATTTTGAGCGAGTTTTTACCTTTTGCTAATTTTAATTCAAATATATTGGTAGTGCTATTTCATCTATTTAGTTGGTTTTGAGTTAATTCAATTCATTTTATTCCATTTTTTTTTTGGTAGATAAAGAAACAGTTTAGTTGTTTTCACGTAACCTATAGGTCATAGGTTCGAGCGGATCCTGCCTAAATGCGAGATGCTTTATTCATCCGGACTATCCTTTTTTTAAGAAAATCAATAGAGCAATTTCAATTCACTTAGACTTATTTTCTTTTAGATGGGAATCTTTTAAATTTGAATATAAGACATGTGTCTTTCATAAATAATTTAACAAATTTTTCGTTTTAAATTTGATTAACATGTTGACTTTATTTTGTTCTGGTTAATTACAGTATGAGAAAGGCTTATGATAAAACCATGGGAAGAGCTCATAGAGAGTATACAACGTAAGTTGCATATAATATGTAAAGTTTAATTTCTCCTATTGTGGTTGAAAAAGAATATATTGTAACTTAATTAAAATATGTGTGCAGGTGGATCAATGGTGAGGAAAAGACTAGAGGAACACTGGCCAAGAACAAATGCTGATTACTTTAATTCTAAGTAAATTAAAGGGTTATGATTTGTACGTTGTAATGAACAACATAAATAATTCATTTTTTTTCTTATTTCTTAGAAGATTTATATCATATTGATTTTGAATTTAGAGTTAATGGATTCAGAATGATGCCGTTTATTTTGTATTTATTTTAAAATTCTTCACATATATAAATATGATGTGATTAGGAAGCAATAGGCACGACATTGTCCTTTGTCCATACCATACTAAATAGCATTAGTTTATTGTTAAGTTACATTCTAGAACAAGTGTACCTTTTATTGAGGAAATAATTTAACATAACCCGATATAATTTGAAAAGAAGAAAATGATTCTTCAAAGATTTCTTGTATTTTATTTCATGTCTATTACGTGTAAAAAATATAAATAACTCTTAAGAAATTTAATATAAAACTAAAAATTGTAATGGTTCACAAAATCAATTAACCCTTTTATTTAAGTTACACTAACATAATAAGGAAATATAGATCCTTCAAACTTTATGGATAAGATTGTTTATAATATAGACTTCTAAGGCGCAAAAGGGGAATAATAAAAGAGAGTCCACTTTGGTAGACAAGTTCCAAAATAACTACTAGTAGACAAATATATTGTTTGTTCTGCTGTTATACAATTCATAACTTTCAACTAACTTCGCTTACAAAATAAAGTATTTAAAAATAATAAACTGGGAAAGACAAGTCTAAACAACACATGAAGTATTGTGTATATTTAAAACAATAAGTAAAATATGTTTCTTGCTAGAACTTAAAGAGAAGTACTATGTGTATTATCTCTAAATATTATTAGTAATATGCAAATGTTAACTTGCTAGGAGTTTAAATTCTACATTCTTGAAAGTACTATATATTTTATTTGTTAAGATGTGGCTATTAGTACTATAAAATAAATTCGTGGGCAAAAAAAAAATATTAGGTGACTTCTTTCCATCTATCAAAATCTTGGTATATAGAGTTACTTGGCACCTGTTGCTGGTGGAAAGTGACAGGTATCCCGTGAAATTAGTCAAGGTGTTGCTGGTGGGAGGTGGCAGGTGACAGGTATCTCGTAGAATTAATCGAGGTGAGCACAAGCTCAGACACCACGTTATAAAAAAAGAAAGTACTATTAAATAAATCTTCCCTCCAATAAATAAAAATATACAAATAGCTAGAAGACTAGTTTACCAATCGAAGGAACTCTTCAAGTCAAAGTCAAGTTACCATAAAATTTGACCACATGTTAAATGTGAGTTTCATTTATTTTATGCTAAAATTCCTCCTCACCCTCCCAAACTCTGTCAAATATATAACCGTTAGACTAACTAATTTTTTAATATTCCCGGCAAGCCATGGAAGAGTTCTTTCAAGTTCACACTTCACAAGCCAATAATGGAAATGTTTTGTGGTTTGAAAATGAAGCTTTTTTGGTAAATCAAAGTGCTTTTGTGAGTTTTAGAAACCAACCCATTGAAGGATTTGGAGTTTCTGGCTATGGAAATGTATCGGCGAATCATCGGAACATGAACAAGAGGATGATGGAGTTCTTGAAAAAGAGTTGGGTTCCTGAAATTGGAGAAGTGAAAATGGAAAGAGAGAAAGTGCATAAACATATGATTAAAGAGAGGATTAGAAGAGAAAAGCAGAAGCAAAGTTATTTGGATTTGCATAAATTGCTCCCTATGGGAACCAAGGTTAGTACATTTCCATACCGTCAAGGTTCGAGCTGTGCAAATAGATGCTTGGGGTAGGCTGATTTCGTCACACCCTTGGGGTGTGGGTCTTTTTCCGGATCCTTCGTAAACACAGAATATTTTGTGCACCGAGTTGCCCTTTTAAATTTTTAGGTCTATATTACATATATCTTGGTCCCAATATTTTTCTTCCTTCTACTCAAGCATCCAATATCTAATACTCTCTACCAAAGAAAACTCCATTCCAATGCTTAAACGGAAGACCTCTGTATATTTTCTCTTCTTGAAATCGTAGTTCTACTTAGTAATTTTCGCTAAAAAATAAAGAAAGAAAAAATAGTCATATATTTTTACCATTCTTGTCAGTGCAATTTGATCAAAAAATTTGTTTGAGGGTCAAGTTGACAAGTTCCCAGAGTTACATTGGACTAGATTATTTTATTTTTTTTACAAATAATTAGAATTTAGATATTCACTAACTGGTACCTTTTCATATAAAATGGAAAAATACATTTTAAAATATGATGAGCATGTGATTGCAGGGTGAGAAGAATGCTATAGTCCAAACAGCAGTAATGAGAATTCAAGAGCTGCAAAAATACAAGGAAAGTTTAAAGAAGAGAAATGATGAACTTCAGATGATTTTAGCAGAGGGTGAAAAGGAGGAATTTGAGAAGGCTAAAATCAAAGTAAAAGTTAACTATCCAATTTCTGCGGTAGATTCAATGCTAGAGGTTCTTAAGTGTTTGAAGAATTGTGGAACCAAAGCAAATGCCATACAATCAAGTTTTTCTCAGCAAGAATTCTCCTCCTTGCTGGAAATAGAAACTAAGGTAATTAGTGTACTTTTCTCCTTGCCACATGGAAGTATTGTTGTGTGTTAAGACCATTAATTTGAGTTATATCTTAACAGAATAGTGTTTATCTTACATATTAGAGGAATAATGTTTGATTCTTGTCAAATCTTATTGCAAATAACTTTTTAGTAGGAAGTCATTGGCCCTTTTAGTGGAAATACATTGTTAGAATTTGAATTAGTCAGATCAGTAAATTTTGAATAGCAAATATTTAAAGGAAAAAATAACATCAGAAGAGGAAATTTGTCATACTCACGGGCGGAGCTATTGTCCAACTTACAAGATCGGCATAACTCAGTAACTTTGGTCTTTTAAGACATCCACTTAATATGTATTAATAATTATCCAAAATTCAATAAGTTATTTTTTCTAGAATTTAGAACTCATAAACTCAAAGTTCTCCGCATCTTATGATATTCTCCGACTACCCTGGGGCTAGTTCCACCCACCCGCCAAAAAAGAAAAGAAGTTCCATATCTTTTTAAATGTTGGCTAAGTTGGCTCTTTCATTGATTTAATCATGTGACTAATTATGGTCAATTTGTGATAGATTGGAGCAGCAGAGGTGGAAAAAACAGTGCAAAATACTCTATTTGAAACTGAAAGGAACTTTCGTGCACACCAGTTGCCAATGACTTGGTAACTTCAGCCACAGAATGATGCAACTTGTGATCGATCTGAAAGAAAATTTTGATGTCTGAGGTTGACCTGTTCATATATATACAAAAACTTGTGATCTGGAAAAAGCACCTTCGTCTCTTCTTCCTTTTTCGTTTGCCTTTCAATCTTCTTGTCTCTATTGTATATCAATTCGTTGATTACACGGACTTTAACAAAGAAAGATCGCGAACAAATTAGAGATATTTATAGCTATAAAAACTTCTCATTAAGGGTAAAATATATATGGGATAAAGCAGAACTCCGAAAAATAAATAGACCAAGCTCAATTCCGTTTCCAATTCCTCGTGGTATTAGTCTTGTTACTAATATTCGTCGAGTAGACCATCTAGCAATTTATTCAGTACCACAAGTGCAACACTACAAATGAATTTAGAAAGATTCCCCTCTTTTCTTTCCTTTTCTTTTGTTTGATCTTCCTCGTCAAGCCAGTCTAGGTAAATAGAGTCTCGAGCATCATAGTATTCTGTCACTCATAAGCTGCAAGGAGATTTGGATTTAACATCATGATAGACATATTTACAGCACCCAATGCACATATTTCAGTTCGACTATATTATCACATATTTACAGCACTCAAATGCACATAATTCAGTTACTTCGACTATATTATCACATATTTACAGCACTAAAATGCACATAATTCAGTTACTTCGACTATATTATTACCTATTTACAGCACTCAATGCATATTTCAGTTACCTCGACTATATTATCACATATTTACAGCACTCAAATGCACATATTTCAGTTACTTCGACTATATTACTTGCCCAAATTTCAGGGACATCATTGGGATGGGCTCATACTCCTCAAATGAAGCAGTCAAGGTTGCAAGTCAAATATGAAGATATTCATGACAAAAATGCCGAATACATTTTGATGTTTCAGGAAAACACTAGTCTTACAAACTAAACAGTAATAACACTTGGTCTCACATCAAAATTGTTGTAAGAAATAGCTCAGACAAGGCTAGAACAGAAGCAAAAGTAAACATTGGCACCCAAATCACTTGAGTTGTATGAACCTTGACGAGTGAGTAGCACCAATACCAGGTTTACAAGCTTGACAGGCTTATATGAGATAGAGAACTCGGCCAGATCACTTGAGTGGTATGAACCTTGACGAGTGAGTAGCACCAATACCAGGTCTACCGTGCTTGACAGGCTTATATGAGATAGAGAACTCGGCGAGATAGTGGCCAATCATTTCAGGTTTGACTTCAATCTGATTGAAAGTCTTTCCATTATAAATTCCAATAACACTTCCAATCATTTCAGGAACTATAATCATGTTCCTCAGGTGAGTCTTGACAGGCTCTGGCTTTTCACCTGGTGGAGCCTCACGTTTCTGCATAAAGATGCTGCTATGAGTAGGTGCAGGTGAAAAAGAATAAAGGCAATAAGAATACCTGCTGAGAGGAAACAAACACCAACAGAACATGGAGGCATCAACAAAAAGGTTAGCTCCAAGTTACATTTCAAGTAACTTGGAGCAGCATACTAGACACTGAATCCTCTAAAACCTACTAATACACGCTATCACTCATGGGTAATAAGTGTGCACCCCTTAGTGTTTTGCCTACACTACTTAAGCGCAGCTTAAGCGAGGCAAAGCACCCTCCCCAAAGCTTTTCTGAGCTTCAGAGCTTAAGCGGGCCTTAATCACAATCATCAAAAAACACAGTACAACTTTGGATATAAAAGCTCATATTTGCAATCAATCATAACACTAACAAACGCAGGTCAGGTTTTCAATCAAAAGATTGTTGGCTGCCTTTCATCCTAGTCACGTTATGCTCAAACTCAATTAACAGTCAACTGAGTTCAGAGCTAAGTTAGCTATTCCACTGATAAAGTCAGCCGATTGAAGTTCATATCGCACACCTACAATGCCTCAATCCTAAACTTGAAACAAGAGATGAGATGAAGAATAATAAGATATTTTAAAGCTTAACCAGTAAGGCTGATGAAGATCTAAACTGAGTTGTTTAGTAAATTCAACATTGTATCATTTCACCTCGAGTAAAGCATTCATCATACGCTTAGAAGACCAAAATGTGAAATTTAACTTTCATTAACTACGCAGCTCAAACTTGGTGCTGTAGGGGTCTTTGGGATGGGTAACAAAATTAATAAAATCAAATAACATGTAAACGGGCAAGATTGGAACAAGAACTAGAAAAACGCATGAATCATCTTACAATACATAAGCAAAAACCTTATCTTCACAACCTATGATGTTCATATAGGGTGTCAGTGTGTCACTCAAGTGATACAAAATACAACAACCCTCTATGACAGATCAACCAAAGTACGCAATGTGTCGTGACCAGTGTCAATTTGCTATAATGACCACAAATAGACTGCTCAGCATTGTAAAAGATGCCTCTCATAAAATACAAAGTCATATAGCAAATTCTACAGAACCAATAGGGACCACAAGGCAAATAGAATATGGTTAACATACTGATGCATCCATACTAGAAAAACTGATGATGCTTTTTTATTAAAAAAGCCAATAATAGCGAGGGCATAAAAAATGTAAAAGCAGAAAAATTGCATACCGCCTTTCGCAGCTTCTTGATCAGTGCCATCGGCTTCCTCTTCAAACCTCTCTGAAACCTGCAATAAATCAGCTGTAGCAAATCAGATCGGAAGTTCTAACAAAAACTGTCCCAAATCCAACAGAGATATGTTCAGCATTGATATACAATTGTTTAACATGTATCAACGCAATCTTATGTCTAAGCACAAACTACTGTATGATCCAACCAAAGGTAATTAACTAAGTGTAATATTAAGTACTGCATTAAAATATAGCTTCAATCCATAAACCATACTATACTCTCTTAGTATCTTTATCCCATTTATATAACACCTTTACTACTCCAAGATTCAATAAATTATTCCTTAAACCACGATTTTTTCAAACATTTATGAAAGACTTTAAATTGCAAGGAAAACCATTTTGTAACACCTTTTATCTAGTTTCCTAAATTGTTATTTTTTGGTCAAGTACTCTTTATAACTAAACTGAAAATTATTACTAGCTTAAAATGTAAATGATAAATCCATTAAACAAATACAGTCACTATCTTTAAATAGTTCTTAACATTTTTAAAAGGCTATTAATTGTATAAATAACATTTTATAGTACTTAACTTTCATATAATAATCGAACTGTAAATCAAACACAGATTTAACAAGTAGAATTTATAAATAAAACGAAAATTACAAAGGAAGATGAAATCAATTGATTTAAGAAAAAAATGATAGAAAAAGAAAAACCTTCTACGAGGACGAGCATTGAAGAGCTTAACGAGCTCATCAGTGGACATATCGAGAAGAGCATCGAGATCCACGCCTCTGTAGCTAAACTTCTTAAACGTTCTCTTCTTTGGTTGTCCACTCGTCACATCGGCTTCAACGTCCGCCTGTTGAAACACAACACAACAAAAAACAAAACAAAATTGAGAGGAAAGAAAAGAAAAACATCATAATAGACATTGCGATAGCGAAGTAAGTAAAATTTTGAGGCGGCGGAGGTTACCATGGTTGTAGAGATGGAAATCAGCGACCTTCGCGGGCTGCGGAGATGGGGTCTGTAGGGGGATAGGGTTTTTTTGGGAGTATGAAGACGATTTGAGCTACGTTTATGGGTTTGTGCCAAATGGGCTGTTTGATGGGCCTAGGCCCGAGTCACTCGTCCAACATCAATAGGGCAAGGGCACAGATAGCCATTGTAGGGATGCTATGTTGATATTAGCCAGTACTTATTTTGTCTTGAAATTTTAAAGTAAAAATTTTAATTTCAGGATAACTCAGAATATTTTTATTCTGAAAAATTAAACTTAAAAACTGAAATTCAGGACACACCGGCGAATTCCTAAATAGCATCCATTTAGAGTAACTACCTGGATTCATTTTTGCAACAAATGAACGGGGAAAGACTGTGGGATACTTACATAAATAGTCTACCGAATTTACAGTTTATTTTTTCGAGCCATATATTGATTTACATGATTATATATATATTATCATACTTCTTTATAATAATTATCATGTAAAACAATATTCCTATAACGATTAAGTTTTTGTGGGAATCGATTTTTATGTTATGTTATAATTTATGTTCTCTATAACAATATTTGGCTATAATAGTAAAAAAATATTTCAGAAAAATAACTTCATTATAGAGACGTTTGATTGTATTATACATAGAATCAAAAGCGGATTCAAAATTTGAACATTATAGCTTCCTAACAATCTCCAATTAATACGTAATAATAACCAGATGAAAAAACATAACTGGTTTGGACATATGTGATACTTTCGGCTAGTAAATTTTATTTCGTTGGTGTGTTTTTAAAAGAAAAAGCAAACAAAAGAGTGTCTACCGGTGTTGTTTTGGGGGAAAACAAAGGGATACTACAGTCAAACCTTTCAATAACAGCCTCGTTTGTTTCGAATATTTTTAGATGTTATAGCGAATTACTGTTAGAGAAAACATATAATATAATAGAACATGAGATTTGGTTTCCGAAAAATTTGGTTTTTATATAGAAGTGCTGCTATATAAGGATGTTGTTAAAAATAAGTCTGACTGTATTACTTTTAGCCCACGCCATAAATTATTTATATTCGATAGCCGAAAAAGTATATAAAATTTGTATAATTTTTATATATAACATACAAAAAAAATATACAAAATATATATATATTTTTTGACTATTACTTTGATAACGACTATACAGTGCCATTTTTTAAAAACAAAAGTGAAGTTAAAAAGTGCACAATGGGATTCCAACCCTCGTAACTTATTCACGAACATAGCTTAAGTCGGTTCCGATTGATTTTTTATTTTTTGGCTAAATAGAAATTTTATTAAAAGAAGCGTAATACAAAAGTGAAGGGGGACATAAATCTTACCTCCAATAAAAGAGTAAATATACACTTAGTCATCCTAATGTGATAACTAAATATACCTAAAATGTGGTAAGGTGTTCAACAATTGATTTTAATTCCGGCTTCCAAGATAAAAAAAGTTATACATTTAATAGATTTTTCGATACTAATTATAGGGTCGGGATAATAGTTACTAAGCCTGTTTGACCATAAAAAGAATACACTCTTTTTCGAAATTTTTTTACTTTTTTCCAAAATAAGTGTTTGGCCATTAAATTTTTTAATTTTTACTTGAATATGAATTTTGAAATTTTTCAAACATTTGAGAAACTCCAAAATCTATTTTTCAAAATTTTCACTTCAGATCACTTACAAAAATTCAAAAACAGCCCAAAATTATATTCTTGTCCAAACACTACTATAATTTTCAAATATCATTTTCACTTGAAAAATTTTCACTTTTTATGGATTTTACAATTCTTATGGCCAAACGCCCACTAAATTTTACGAAAATTACTCTCTTCGTTCACTTTTACTTTTCTATTATTATTTTTTTAAATTCCGTAAGAAATAATAAATAAAGTGTATAATTTACCATGATAACCATATTAATGGATTTGAAAAATAATTTGGAATGAATAATTAATATTAAGGGCAAAACAAGAAAAATAAATTATTTTTCTCTTGATATGCAAAAAAGTGACAAATAAAAATAAAAATTTATTTTTAAAATACCTGACAACTAAAAGTGAACAGAGGGAGTACTATTTTCCGTTTAAATGGTTGGATGATCAATTCGGTTAATTTTTCAAATATTGCTACTTGTCATCCAATTGAAATCGAGTAAGTATTACTTTAACTAAATTTTACACGTTAAGAGGCTTTGCAAAAGATTTACAAAGAGATTTTTCAGATTTTCGAAATCTCTTTTTTAACCAAATACCATAGGAGCAATTTTTCATTTTTGTAAAGACTATATACGTAGTTTAGGATTTGTACATCATACTTCTTTATAATTTTAAATTTAAAAAAATGACTCTTTTAAATCATGTAAGTCTTACCATTTTCACAAAATTCATGCGATTATTTGGATAGTCATTTATTTACGAAAACCAAATGTGAAATTATACAAGATTTATTGTGATTGTATTGATCAATTCAGTGAAGTTGCAGTTGAAGCAATAATATTGACACAAATAGAGAGTTAAATTCTGCTAAAATAAACATATATGTTACTATTCAAACTTATATGACAAAGAGCACAAGTCATACTCCTAAAACAAACCCTAACACTAGATAACAATCCTAAACAGCAACACCAAATGAACCAAAATAAAAAAACAACAAATTAAAATTGATAACACTAAATAAACTGTTAAAAAAAAAAAAATGTACAGCGATTCAACACCCATTTAACCTAAAATGACTAAAATACCCCTAACACCTCTTCATTTCTTGGCTTTCTTCGCCGGTGACTTAATACTCTTCGGCTTCTTCACAACCTTCTTCGCCGGAGTTTTCTTCACTTTAGCAACCGCCGGTTTCTTCACCGGAGTTTTCTTCACTTTCGCCGGAGCAGCAACCGGTTTCTTCACTTTCTTCGCCTGCGTTGCTGCTTTGGCTTTCTTCACCGCAACCTTCTTCTTCGGAGCCACAGCTTTAGTCTTCGCAGCACCGGCAGTGGCAGCGGTCTTCTTTGGTTTCGCCGGAGCAGCGGGCTTCGCGGCGGGCTTAGCGGCGGCTGGGGCCAGCTTGAAAGAGCCCTTGATTTTTGTGAGTTTGCCAGAAGCAACAAGCTTCTTCAACTGAACTAAAAGCAATTTCCTGAAATTTGAAGGCAAATCCTTTTGCTTTTCCTCAATGAATTTCGCTATCGCCACTTGACTTGAACCAGTTCTCTCCTTTAACGCCACTATCGCTTCTGATATCATCTGCAAATTAAAAAAAAACAGATTAAATTAACTGTTTAATTACAATTCTCCTATATATAAAAACGATAACCGGTTATAAAATTACCTCAGCATAAGGAGGATGAGATCTGGGTTTCCTAGGAGCAGAAGTTTTCTTTGCAGCTGTAGACGCCATTGTAGAACAAACAGAGTTTAATTTACGAAAATTGAATGCTATGTGCTAATTGCAACGAGAGAATGATGAATTTTGCTGAAAACTTCCAATGCAATATAAAGGGAAATGGAGAGATCTTATTGGTTTAAAAAGAGTGACGCGGATCGATATTTGAATGAGGAAATATTTACAATGAGCGGTTGGATTATTAAATTAACAAACGGCTGAGATGAGCTCTGAGGTCTGTTACGCGGATCGAAAGAAATTAGCCTCTTTTTGTTTTTTAACTTTTTATCCCCGCAAAAGAAGTAGGGGTTTGGTGTGTTTTTGGAAAGGAATAAGAGGTTAAATAATTTGAATTATTGTTTTTGGATTTTGATAAAAATCATTTACATTTCTCAAGTTTGTTTTGAAAATCAAATTTATGTTCCGACTTTGAACAATTATCATTCTTATCCTTCTATCCTATGCAATGTCTATTTTACCCTTAATATTTTTAAATCCTCATACATGTAGCAATTTTTTGTATTATATAGGATATTTTTTTGTATGTGCTTTATCTATATTTTAAATGATATTATATCGTCATTTAAGTTTATTGATAATTTAACTAGTATAATCATATTAATAAATTTATTACAAAATTCATCGCTACTTTTTATGATTATTATTTAATATTAGGAATATTAAGTATGCATATAATGTGTGTGTGCGCGTGAGAGAGAGAGAGTGAGAATATAAATTTTATTTTTTCTCTTATTCTCCATTGTGTATATAGAATCTTGAGTTCTGATTATATTAATAGAATTTTTTCTAAATCGTAAAATAAAATTCATGTAAATTATAAATAAATAACTTTTAGAAATTTATTATAAATACTATCTCCATTTTCACCCTTTTTCTTGTTACACGTATTGCATAATTTACAAAGTTTTAACTTTCTTTTATTCTTAATTTTGTAAATATATTGAGTTTTGATGTTATTAATAAAATTATTGATATGGAAAAATTATTTATTGTAATTATTGTTTTTTCTCATTTTTTCATTATTGAATATCATTAACTTATATGCTTAATTATTATCTTTCACTCTTTTTTGTTTCAAAAATAATATTTATTTAGCTATAGGTTAACATAGGTTAAAACAAAAAGATATAAAAAAAAATTAAGATAAAAGTTATAGAGGGTAAAACAAGTATTTTGAAAAGTCAACTTTCATATGAGGATGAGAATGAGCCCAAAGTTGGAGGATGAGTGTGACTTTTAAAGCAAACTTGAGGGATGTAAATGATTCTTACCCTTTGGATTTTGATGAGGTTTGAATCTTTATTCAAAAAAAGGACTTAATTTACGTTTATTTTAATTATTTATACTAGTCTTAGGCCCGGTTTGTTTATAAAATATTTTTTTTTTTAAATCCAAAAATATATTTATCCATAAAAATTTGCAAGTTTCTGAAATTTTCTAAAAATGAGTTTCTCAAAAATCAAAAAGTGGTTTTGACCACTTTTTGAGAATTTTCATAAAAAAAAATTCCCCACTCACAAACCGCAATATTTTTTCAAGTGAAATGTATGTCTAAATATAATTTCAAATCTAAATACTATTTTTTAATTTAACTTTAAGTACTATTTTTTTTAAAATATACCGAGTCCAAGCTCGAAGAGGCCCAAGCGGGAAAAGAGAATTCAAACGAGACGGCTCTGGGCCCAGATGATGCCCTCAATTCGTTCTTCGATGACATGGACATGGCCGCGTTAGAGGACTTTTTCGGGCTTGGTCACCTGGAGGTCACGAAAAAGGATGTGCCATCGGGGGTGGGCAAACCGAGCTCAAGCCCAAGATTGGTGAAGCAATTCCTTACCCCAAGTGTGGACCCACATCGCAAGAGGACGATCGTTCTTACTATCCCGGCAGACGCTCGGGCACTGTCCGCTCCGGCGGGCCTGGCTAGCTACCTTCGTTGCCTAGTGACCGAGGATGATCAGGCAAAAATGAACGAGGTAGGCACGTCGAGCCTCTTCAATGAGGCGCAATAGGCACTGAACTGGGTAAGACGTTTATCCTCTGTATCTTTTGCAGATTCTGCTCACCATATTCTAATTGCCTTGTTGTTTTTTCAAGTTTCGGTGTTTCACCGTGAGAGCTTCCTTCGTTCTTGTTTGGAGATCAGTCAGCTCGAGTTCGGGCTTAAAGAGGAGATCTGGAAGAAGGACATGTATAAGGCTCTTAGTAAGCAACAAGATGAAGCTCTTAAGGATCTTCCAACTCTCCGGGCCAAGCTGGAAAAGGCTCAGAAAGAGGCCTCGTCCGTGAAACGGGAGCATGCCGATCTGGTCGACAAGGTAAGGACCTTTGAGGCTAAAAATGAGAAGCTACTCGTGATGACTAACAATGCAACCTCGTAGGTCCAAGAGAAGGTAGATTTGATCGAACAACTTTGGGCTGAGATGGACGAGGTCAAGGCCGAGACCGAGGTGTGGAAGGGCAGGATGGATCTGCTGGCTTCGGAGAAAGAGGCCACAAAAGAGGAGCTAGCACCAGTCAAGGACCAACTCCCAGTGGAAAAGGACAAGGCCGACAAGTGGTCTCAGCTAAATGATGAAATTCGGACACAACGAAACTCAGCCGTCACGGAATGGGATACCCTCGGCCAAGAATATACTGTGCTGAAATCCAAATTGGAAGAGACTTCAATCGAATCCTCCAAGGATGAGGAAATGCTGGCCTAGTATAAGGCTGATGTGGAAGTAGCCGAGGCTCGCTTAAAGACGAAGACCAAATATGTGAGGCGGCTATCCGGAGAGAGACCATCGAGGAGATTCATGCCTGAGGTTTTGACCTATCGGCCGAGATCGAAAAAGCCAAGAAACTCGAAGCCGAGACAAAGGAACTCTACGAGGTTGCGGGTCCCGAAGGTTTCGAGGATTCCGACGGTTCTGGCGAGGGCTCGAGCCCTCATGAAGACTAGGCACAGATGCCTTAGTTCTTTTTTGTTAGTTTATTTTCTTTTTGTTTATTTTGAGGCTGTTCTATCGTGCCTTTGTAAATAATTTTTTTTTGAAATATATAAAATTCTCCCCTTTGGTAATACTATATCTTTACTTTCTAGCATTTATTTATAATTTTTTATTTGCGCATCGTTTTAAAAATACTTTAGCATAAAATCAAATGTTGACTGGAGTATCTGTTCTTCGAAGATCCGAATGAGGCCCGATATCGATGGCAACTCTAGGCTACTCGTGGTTTCGAGATTTCGATAGATTTGAAGGCTTTTTAAGATGCTCAAGTGTGTTAGATGATATTTTATCGAGGGCAACCTTTTAATAGGTTTTGATTTCACGCAAAGGTCTTAATTTCTGAGTATGCGCTTCAGACGTCTCCAAGCCGGTTTTAGGACGGCCATAGTTTTTCGCATTCTGGCACTACCTAATTGGCTTGGTGCCTCCGGGATTCAGTAGCCTCGATCCTCCGATTTTTTATCGGTCGACAATCCTCGAGTAGGGGTAGCCCGTGGGCTTTAGGATCCAGAATTGGAGAAGTGAACTTTATAGTAATAAAGTATAATGGAAGCAAAGATTTCTTTCTCTGTTTAATATGTAAGGTGCATGATCGGAGGCGCATAAGCATTGTGCCGTGGCTAGAGTGGACAATAGGGGCACGACCCGTATGATCGTTTGACCTTAACAATGAATCATAACCACTAAGCCTTAGCTTTTGACACATAAAATTTTCTTTTTCCTTGCTAAAGATCTTAACCTAGGGTAATCGCCCCCTAGTATTCGAGGTCGAACTTGTGAGGGCTCAAATACTATTGATTTGGAGCCAACGATTATCAATTCCGGTTAAAAGCCAGTCTTCAAAATTAAGGTACCACGTTTTACTGTTGCCTTGTTAAAAACCTTACCGAAAAACCTGCTTCGGGAAAAAAATCGGTTCAAGGAAAAAAGAGTGCAACACGTGCTTTTAGACCTAATAGCTACATCCGTCACTGGTCGAGTACCTGCATACGTTAGTCCGTACAGTAACAAAACTAAAAAGGAATTAGGTTTGAACCTTAGCAGTAGTATCTCTTTAAGTGTGCCGCGTTCCAGTTGTTGGGTAGTTGTATGCTGTTTTCCGCTTCGAGTTTATATGAGCCTTTGCCGGTCATTCCGACAACCCGATATGGTCCTTCACAATTCGGGCCCAATTTCCCTTCGTTAGAGTTCTTGTTGTGTATTGTTACTTTTTTCAATACCAAGTCCCCGACTTGGAAGTGTCGGAGGTTGGCTCTATGGTTGTAGTACCTTCCTACTCGCTGTTTTTGGGCGGCCAACCGTACCAGGACGGCCTCCCGCCTTTCATCCAATAGTTTTAGGCCCGTGGTCATGGTCCCGTCGTTCGGCTCCTCGGTAGCGTACTGGAACTTGAGGCACGATTCCCCTACCTGACCGGTCATTTTACTTTCTAGAATCCCGTTCCCTAAATAAAACTTCTCGTATGTGCTTTTACTGTTTTATGACTTGGGGGCATGATTTAGTTCGAAATTCGGAAGGATTCGGGTTGAAATCGAAACACTTAGTTCCATGGTTTGGCTTTAAAAGGCTAAGTTTGACTTCGGTCAACGTTTTGAGTAAACGATCTCGGAATCGCAATTTGACAATTCCATAGGTTTGTATGATGATTTTGGACTTAGACGTATGTTCAAATCGGGTTTTGGACGACCCCGGAGCGTTTTAGCGCTTAATAGTGAAAGTTGACTATTTAAAGGTTTTAAAGTTCCTTATATTTGGTTTGGAGTACGTTTTGGTGGTATCGAGATCCATTTGGAATTTTTAGCCCAAGAATAGTTCCGTATGGTGATCTAAGACTTGTTTCTAAGCATGATTCGGCGCGTTTGGAGCGAGTTGGAAGAACTTGAAATTCACAAGTTGATTCAATTTGGTTTGGGGTGTGATTCTTAGTTTTGTTGTTGTTGTATGCGTTTCGATGGTGCGAGCAAGTTTGTTTTACAATTTCAAACTTCTTGGTTTGTTCGGGCGGGGCCCTGGGGTCCCGAGTGTCAAGCGGACTAGTCACGGACCAAGCTTGGACTTAGGGGCAACAGCCGAAGCACTAGACTTCTGGTGTAATCGAACCTGCGGAGGGCTAGCCGTAGGTGCGAGCTCGCAGAAGCGAGCAAGAAGCTGCAGAAGCGGCCCAGGAAGAACAGCCAGGAACCAAAGGTGCGAGTGGGCGTGCGCACCTGCGACCTCGCAGGTGCGATGGAGGAGATTGCAGAAGCGACTTAAGCCGCATGTGCGGCGTGTGCAGCGTGTGCAGCGCAAGAGCGGACCCGCAAAAGTGGGCTAGAAGTCCGCAGAAGTGAAAGTAGGCCATTGGGCAAGGGCAGCATTTGCGATGACTTTTCTGCAGATGCAGAGCCGCAGAAGCGGCCAACCCTTCGCAGATGCAAAAATCGCAGGAAATATAACCTCATTTAGTTCAGGACTTAGGCATTTTGAGCTCATTCATTCCATACCTTGGGCGATTTTTGGAGCTCTTAGAGAGGGGTTTTCACCTAACACTTTGAGGTAAGTAATTCCTACACAATGAGAGTTCAATACATAGATTATGGGTAGATTTAACATGTAAATTAGTAAAAAGAAATCATGGGTTTAGATGAAAACCTAGGTTTTTGATAAAAATGGGATCTAAACACGAAAATGGTTATGAAATTTAGTGAAAATTATATATTTGAGTTCAAAAAGTTTTGGAAACACTTTCTTCAAAAATATTTTCGGAATCCGGACACGTGGGCCCGGGGGTGAATTTTAGAAATTCTTCAATTAGGATTGGGAAATCACTATATGAACTTTTGAACATGTATTGACTATTTTATATAACACTTGACTAGTCTCGAGTCGTTTGGCACCGAGATGAGGGTTAAAAGCACAATTGTGAATCAGAAAGTAAGCTTTGAGACGAGGTAAGTCTCTTTTCTAACCTTGTAAGAAGGAATTAACCTCATAGGTGAATTGAATTAATATGTGCTTCTATTTGAGAGGGCTATGTACGCACGAGGTGACGAGAGTCCGTACGTAGCTACTAATTATACTTATGTCCGGGTAGCTTAGGACCCAAATCATATTATACTTGAGATGTTTGCACCCTACTTGTAATTTTAGTGCCTAAACCAAATTGGAACTTGATAAAGCAATTTTAAAAGGACGAATTTTATTTACTTGAGTTTGGATGGGTTACTTGACCATTAATGAAAATTGGTGTTTCTTCGAATATTAGCCTCTTAGAAATCTTTGAATCGGTTTTTTATAAAGTATTTTCCTTCTTGTGGAGCGGGCTGAATGCCTCGGTGATAGAATATATGCATCTATGGTTCGTAACATTCGACCTTCGGCAGTGCACAATTTATATATTTGTATGATGGATCGGGTCGTACGACCTCAGCACAATTCACGTGTAATAATTCTTGGAGCCCAATTATAATTGATATTGTTTCATTGGCTTGAGAGATTAATTTGTTAATTGATGGAAATTAATTTAGAATTTACTATTAGTGAAAGAATTGTTCATTTATTTCTTGTTATTGAGATTTCATTTGTATTTACATAGTCCATGCTTAGTTATAATTTCAGTATTTTACTGTTTGCCCATAGTAAGTGTCAAAGTCGAGTCCTCGTTACTACTTTTTCGAGCTTAGACTAGATACTTCCTGGGTACATATTGTTTATGTACTCATGATACACTTCTGCACTAATCGTGCAGGATCTGAGGCAGCTGCATCTGGTCATCAGTCCGACGCGCATCCTTGACTTCCTCGAGACTTAGCGGCGAACTGCTTTCCGAGCCCGTTCTGCAGCACCCAAAGTCTTTCTTTTGTTTTTCTTTTTTACTTTCTATCTATTTCACTTTAGACAGTAGTGTAGTATTTTTTGTATCTTCTACTAGTAGCTCATACACTTGTGACAACCAGGTCTTGAAAATTATGCTAGTAGACATAGGATAATTTTGGGTTACTTTATTTATCTCATTTGCTCTTAAAATTTGTTATTCCTCATCTTATTAAATTTTTTTACTTCTTATTTATGCACTAATTAAAAATCAGCTATTTTAAAAATAATAAAAGAAACAATCAGATGTTTAGTTCACGGTTGGCTTGCCTAGCGGTAGCGTTGGGCGCCATCACGGCCCATAGGAAAAAATTGGATCGTACAACAGGGTATCAGAGCACTAGGTTGACGTAGGTCTCACAAGTTATGAGCATGCCTAATAGGGTCTTGCAGATCGGTGCGGAGATGTCCGTACTTTTCTTCGAGAGGCTATAGGGTGTTAGGAAACTACTATTCCTTAATCTCCTATCGTGCAATTAATGTTATACTAAGTATCTTTCTCTTATTCTCTTACAGATGGTGAGAACGCGCACGGCGGATGTTCCAGACGCGGGAGGAGCTGCTCCCCCTATTGCTAGAGGCCGAGGCAGAGGCCGGGGGAGGGCGCCGGCCCGATGAAGGGGATGAGGAAGTCCCAGAGTTGCCTCAGCCATGCCACCAGTGGATCCGATAGAGGATCCCTGAGGAGTAAGGCGAGGTGCCTGCAGCCGAGCCAGCTCCGATAGATTTCATGTCAGCACCGGGCTTCCAGGAACTCATGGGCTGTATGCTTTGGTTCATGGATACTATGACCCACGCCGATTTATTTCCAGCAGACTCAGCCACATCTCAGGCTGGAGGGGGTGCACAGACACCTACTGCTCAAGCTCCTGGGCATGCAGCTGCTGTATATCAGTCCCCGAGCACACTAACCCTAGGTGGAGCCCAGCCCGTGGCAGCAGCTGTGCCTGAGCCCAGACCAGCTGCGACCATCAAGCCATAGAAGCTGTTGGACAGATGGACTAGGCTACACCCTCCTGTCTTCGGAGGTGAGCGACATGAGGATCCCCGAGACTTCATTGATCGGTGCAAGGACAGACTGCACAATATGAGAATATTAAAGACCCACGGGGTGGATTTTACTACTTTCCAGCTGGAGGGCAGGGCCCGTAGATGGTGTCAATCTCATCTTCTTGGCAAACCAGCAGGTTCTCCTCCCTTGACTTGAGATCGGTTTACACGCCTTTTCTTGGATAGGTATATTCCACCCTCCCAGATGGAAGAGTTGCGGTTTTAGTTTGAGCAGCTCCAGCAAGGTTAGATGTCAGTGCTCAATTATGAGGAGTGATTCTCTGAGTTGTCTCGCCATGCACTTATGATACTTCGTACTGAGGCAGAGATAGTACAGAGGTTTGTTGCAGGGTTGCACTCTGGTATTCAGGCCATTATGGCCCGATAGGTTGAGATGGGGACTTCTTACCAGCTAGTTGTGGAGATAGCTCGGAGGATTGAGGGTTATCGTCAGCGGGGCTAAGAGCGAATACCGCAGGACAAGCGGTTTCATTATTCTTAATGGTTAAGTGGTGCTCCATCTGGAGGCAGAGGTCAGTCTGGGAGAGGTCAGCCTAGCAGGCCCACATATCCAGCACCGCCGCCTCTCGGGGTGCTTCAATTCGACGTCATTTCAGCGCCATGCCAGAGAGTTCCTATTGCCCACCAACTATTCAAGGTTCCTCCAGTGGGTATTTAGGCCATCAGGATCATACTTCAGGATATCAGTCCTTTGTACCGAGAGGTTGTTTCGAGTGCCTATTTCAACCACTTGCGGAGGTTCTACCCTAAGCTTCGGGGCAAGGCAGTGCAACAGGGTTCTCAGCCTATGATTACAACACCAATAGCTGCTCTAGCCATCCAGAGGCGGAGGGCAGGTGGGTAGGGGCTGTCCTAGAGGTGGAGGCCAAACAAGTGGCGCTCTATCTTGGTTTTTATGCTTTCCTAGCCAGACCAGATGCAGTGGCCTCAGATGTTGTGGTCACATGTATTATTTCTATTTGCGGTAGGGATGCTTCGGTATTATTTGATCCAAGGTCTACGTATTCATATGTGTCCTCTCTGTTTGCTCATTTCCTGGATGTTCCTCGTGAGTCCTTGGGTACTCTTGTATATATGTGCACTCCATTGGGGATTCTGTTGTTGTGGATCGGGTCTATCAGTCCTAGATTGTTACATTCTGTGGTTATGAGACTAGGGCGGATCTTCTGCTGCTTGATATGACCGACTTCGAGGTCATCCTGGCATGGACTGGTTATCTCTATATCGCGCCATCCTTGATTGCCATGCAAAGACTGTTACCTTGGTGATACCAGAGTTGCCTAGATTGGAGTCAAAGGGTTCGTCTGCCAGCACACCTAGTTGGATTATCTCTTTTATGAAGGCTCGACACATAGTCAAGAAGGGTTATTTGGCTTATCTAGCCTATGTTCGGGATACTACCGCAGAGACTCCGGCGATCGATTCAGTACTCGTGGTTCGGGAGTTCTCCGATGTGTTTCCTTCTGATCTTCCAAGCATGCCACCAGATCGTGATATAAATTTCTGCATTGATTTTGCTCCAGGTACCTAGACTATATCTATTCCACCATACCGTATGGATCCAAAAGAGTTGAATGAGTTGAAGGAATAGCGTGAGGAATTGCTAGCAAAGGGGTTCGTCAGGCCGAGTGTATTGCTTTAGGGGTGTACCAGTGTTATTTGTGACGAAGAAAGATGGGATTATGCGGATGTGCATTGATTACCACCAGTTGAACAAAGTCACCATTAAGAACAAGTACCCATTGCCACGTATTGATGATTTATTTAACCAGTCGCAGGGTGCTAGGGTGTTCTCTAAGATCGACTTGAGATCGGGGTACCATCAGTTGAAGATTCGGGATTCGGATGTTCCAAAGACTGCTTTCCGGACTAGATGTAGCCATTATGAGTTTCTAGTGATGTCCTTCGGTCTAACTAATGCCCCAAAGACGTTTATGGATTTGATGAACAGGGTGTTCAGGCCATATATTGATTCGTTCGTTATTGTCTTCATTGAAGACATCTTGATCTACTCGCGCAGCATGGAGGAGCACGAGCAGCATTTGAGAGTGGTGCTTCAGACCTTGCGGGAACAGTAGCTATATGCTAAGTTCTTCAAGTGTGAGTTTTGGTTAGATTCTGTAGCATTCTTGGGGCATGTTGTATCAGGCAAGGGTATTAAGGTGGATCCCAAGAAGATTGAGGCAGTTCAAAGTTGGCCTCATCCTACGACGACGACCGAGATCAGGAGCTTCTTGGGGTAAGCAGGTTACTATCGCCGATTTGTGGAGGGCTTCTCATCTATTGTAGTACCTTTGACTAGATTGACCAAGAAGGGTGCTCCGTTCCGTTGGTCCGATGTTTGTGAGGCGAGCTTTCAGAAGCTCAAGACAACTTTGACTACGGCACTGGTTCTTATGTTGCCTTCCGGTTCGGGGATGTATACTGTGTATTGCGACGCTTCACGTGTTGGTTTGGGTTGTTTATTGATGCAGGAGGGGCAAGTTATTACATATGCTTCACGTCAGCTGAAGCCCCATGCGAAGAATTACCCTGTACATGATTTGGAGTTGGCCGCGATTGTTTATGCTCTTAAAATCTGGAGGCATTATCTTTATGGGGTGTCCTTTAAGGTTTACACCGATCATCGTAGCTTGCAGCATTTGTTCAAGCAAAGGGATATCAATTTGAGGCAGCGCAGGTGGCTTGAGTTAGTGAAGGATTATGATATCACCATGCTTTATCATCCAGGTAAGGCAAATGTAGTTGCGGATGCCTTGAGCAGAAAGGTGGAGAGTATGGGTAGCTTGGCATTCATTTCAATAGAGGAGAGGCCCTTAGCTTTGGACATTCAGTACTTGGCTAACAGACTTGTGAGGCTGGATATTTCAGAGCCCAGCTGGGTTCTTGCATGTGGTGTTGCTCGATCTTCACTATTTGAGCAGATCAAGGCTCGCCAGTTTGATGATCCGCACTTGTTGATTCTCAGAGAGACGGTACTACAGGTTGGTTCCAAGGAGGTTACTATTGGCGAGGATGGTGTTCTACAACTCCAGGGTCGTCTATGTGTTCCTAATGTCGATGGCTTGAGGGAGAGGATTCTAGAGGAGGCACGCAGTTCTCGGTATTCTATTCATCCAGGTGCTACGAAGATGTATCGCGACCTAAGGCAACATTATTGCTGGCAGCGGATGAAGAAGGACATAGTAGAGTATGTTGCGAGGTGTCTAAATTTCCAGCAGGTTAAGTATGAGCACCAGAGGCCAGGTGGCTACTCCAGCAGATGACTATACCTGAGTGGAAATAGGAGTGCATTACTATGGACTTCGTAGTTGGGTTGCAGCGGACCTTGCGGAAGTTTGATGCAGTTTAGGTCATTGTCGACATGTTGACTAAGTCGGCACACTTTATTTCGGTGGTGACCATGTATACTTCAGAGAGGTTGGCCCAAATTTATATTCAAGAGATAGTTCGGTTGCATGGTGTGCCTGTTTCCATCATATCAAATAGAGACCCTCAGTTCACTTTGCGTTTCTGGAGAGCAGTACAAAGTGAGTTGGGGACCCGTGTAGATCTCACCACAGCCTTTCATCCACAGATCGACGGGGAGTTCAGATCTTGGAGGACATGCTCAGAGCATGTGTGATTGACTTTGAAGGCAGTGGGATTGATTTTTGCCTTTGGCCGAGTTTGCTTACAATAACAGTTATCAATCCAGCATCGAGATAGCTCTATTTGAGGCTTTATATGGTCGGTGATATCGTTCTCCCATCAGATGGTTTGAGCCTGACGAGGCTAAATTATATGGTACTGACTTGGTAAAGGATGCCTTGGAAAAGGTAAAGTTGATTCAGGAGCAACTTCGCACAGCACAGTCCAGACAGAAGAGTTACGCGGATCAGAAGGCACGTGATTTATCATTTATGGTGGGCGAGAAGGTTCTCTTGAAAGTCTCGTCGATGAAGGGGATCATGAGATTCGGGAAGAAGGGCAAGTTTGAGCCCAAGGTTTATAGGCCCATTTGAGGTGTTGAGACGAGTTGGGGAGGTTGCTTATGAGCTTGCTTTTCCTCCCAGTCTATTGGGAGTTCATCCAGTTTTCCACGTGTCTATGCTCCGGAGGTCTCATGCCGATAGGTCACATGTGTTAGAATTCAGCATGATTCAGTTAGATGAGAGCCCGGGTTATGAGGAGGAGCCAGTTGCCATTGTTGATAGGCAGGTTCGTGAGTTGAGGTCCAAGAGGATTTCTATGATGAAGGTTCAGTGGAGGGTTCAACCAGTCGAGGAGGCGATTTGGGAGTCCTAGGAGGACATGCAGAGCAGATATCCACACTTATTCAGTACTCCAGGTATGATTCTAGACCCGTTCGAGGATGAACGTCTGTTTAAGAGGTGGAGAATGTAACGACCCGACCGGTCATTTTGCTTTCTAGAACCCTGTTCCCCTAAATAAGACTCCACGTATGTGCTTTTACTATTTTATGACTTGCGGGGATGGTTAATTCGGAATTCGGAAGGATTCGGGTTGAAATCGGAACATTTGGTTCCATGGTTTGGCTTTAAAAGGCTAAGTCTGTCTTCGATCAACGTTTTGAGTAAACGACCTCGGAATTGGGATTTGACGGTTCCAATAGGTTCGTATGATGATTTTGGACTTGGGCGTATGTTCAAATCGCGTTTTGGACGACCCGGGAGCATTTTGGCGCTTAATAGTGAAAGTTGACTATTTGAAGGTTTTAAAGTTCCTTAAATTTGGTTTGGAGTAGGTTTTGGTGTTATCATGGTCCGTTTGGAATTTCGAACCCGGAAATAGTTCCGTATTGTAATTTAAGACTTGCATGCAAAATTTGGTATCGTTCCGAGTAGTCAAAGCATGATTCGGAGAACTTGAATTTCATAAGTTGATTCAATTTGGTTTGGGGTATGATTCTTAGTTTCGTTGTTGTTTTATACGTTCAGATGGTGCGAGCGAGTTCGTTTTATGATTTCAAACTTGTTGGTATATTTGGGGGTGTGGGGNGGGGGGGGGAGGGGGTCCAGGGCCCCCGAGTGTCAAGCGGACTAGTCACCGACCAAGATTGGACTTAGGGGCAGCAGTTGAAGCACCGGACTTCTGGTGTAATCGCACCTTCGGAGGGATAGCCGCAGGTGCGAGCTCGCAGAAGCGAGCAAGAAGCCGCAGAAGAGCCCAGGAACCGTAGGTGCGGGTGGGCGTATGCACCTGCGACCTCGTAGGTGCGATGGAGAAGATCGCAGGAGCGACTTAAGCTGCAGGCGTGTGCATCGCAGGAGCGGACCCGCAAAAGCGGGTAAGAGGTTCGCAAAAGCAGAAGTAGGGCACTGAGCAAGGTCCGCATCTGCGATGACTTTTCCGCAGATGCGGAGCCGTAGAAGCGGCCAACCCTCCGCAGGTGCGAAAATCACAGGAAATAGAACCTCATTTAATTCGGGACTTAGGCATTTATGAGCTCATTCATTCCATACCTTGGGCGATTTCTGGAGATCTTAGAGAGGGGTTTTCACCTAACACTTTGAGGTAAGTAATTCCTACATAATGTGAGTTAAATATATAGATTATGAGTAGATTTAACATGTAAATTAGTAAAAAAAATCATGGGTTTAGATGAAAACCTAGGTTTTTGATAAAAATGGAATTTAACCACGAAAATGGTTATGGAATTTAGTGAAAATTATATATTTGAGTTCATGAGGTTCTAGGTAACAACTTTCTTCAAAAGAATTTCCGGAATCCGGACACGTGGGCCTGAAGGTGAATTTTAGGAATTCTTTAATTAGGGTTCGAAAATCACTTTAATAGTTAGGATATGAACTTTTGAACATGTATTGAATATTTTATATAATATTTGAATAGTTTTGAGTCGTTTGGCACCGAGATGAGGGTTAAAAGCACAATTGTGGACCGGAAAGTAGGCTTTGAGACGAGGTAAGTCTATTTTCTAACCTTGTAAGAGGAGTTAACCCCATAGGTGAATTGAATTAATATGTGCTTCTATTTGAGGGGGCTACGAACGCACGAGGTGACGAGAGTCCGCACATAGCTACTAATTATGCTTATGTCCGGGTAGCTTAGGACCCAAATCATGTTATACTTGCGATGTTTGCACCCTATTTGTAATTTTGGTGCCTAAACCATATTGGAACTTGATAAAGGAATTGTAACAGGCCGAATTTCATTTACTTGAGTTTTGGACGGGTTACTTGACCATTAATGAGAATTTGTGTTTTCTTCAAATATTAGCCTCTTTGAAATCATTGAATCGGTTGTTTATAAAGATTTTCCTTCTTGTGGAGCGGGCCGAACGCCTCGGTAATAGAATATATGCATTTATTGTTCGTGTTGTTCGACCCTCGGAGTGCACAATCTATATATTTGTATGATGGATCGAGCCGTACGACCTCAGCACAATTCACGTGTAATAATTCTTGGAGCCCAATTATAATTGATATTGTTTCATTGGCTTGAGAGATTAATTTCTTAAATGATGGGAATTAATTTGGAATTTACTATTTGTGAAAGAATTTTTCATTTATTTCTTGTTATTGAGGTTTCAGCTGTATTTACAAAGTCCATGCTTAGTTATAATTTCAGTATTTTATTGTTAACCCATAATAAATGTCGAAGTCGACCCCTCGTTACTACTTCTTCAAGGTTGGACTAGATACTTACTGGGTACATGTTGTTTATGTACTCATGATACACTTCTGCACTAATGATGCAGGATCTGAGGCAGGTGCATCTGGTCAGCAGTCCGGTGCGCATCCTTGACTTCCTCGAGACTTAGTGATGAGCTGCTTTCCAAGCCCGTTCTGCAGCACCCGAAGTCTTCCTTTTGTTTTTCTTTTTACTTTCTGTCTATTTCACTTCAGACAGTAGTGTAGTATTTTTTGTATATTCTACTAGTAGCTCATACACTTGTGACACCAGGTCTTGAAAATTATGCTAGTAGACACAAGATGATTTTCGGGTTATTTTGCTCTTTAAATTTGTTATTCCTCATCTTATTAAAATTTTTACTTCCTATTTAGGCACTAATTAAAAATCAGCTACTTTAAAAATAATAAAAGAAACAATCAGATGTTTAGTTCACGGCTAGCTTGCCTAGCGGTAGCGTTGGGCGCCATAACGACCTATAGGAGAAAATTGGGTCGTGACAGTTCAACCTCTTTTTCAGGTTTTGGACTATAGTTTTGTTCGTTGATTCTACTTTCCCATTCCCACTAGGGTGATAAGGCGTTGATAATATCTTTTAGATCTTGTGATCTTTGAGAAACTTACTCATCTTACTGCCAACAAATTGCTTCCCGTTGTCGTAGATGATCTCGGATGTATTCCAAATCGACATACTATGTGGTTCTAAAAGAAGTCGATGACTTATTTCTCTCGGACCTTCTCGAATGCCTAAGCCTCTACTCACTTGAAAAAATAAACGGTCATGAATAGTATGAATTGAACTTTACAGGGCGCTCATGGAAGGGTATTGACGATGTCTATTCCCCACTTCATAAACGACCACAGAGACAGGACCGAGTAGAGCATCACCCCCGGTTGATAGATCATCATGGTGTGTCTTTAGCACTCATCACATTTTCATACGAAGTCTTTCGCATCCTTCTCCATTTCGGTCCAGTAGTAGCCGGCTCTAATTAGCTTCCGAACTAAGGATTCTGCTCCCGAATGGTTCACACATGTGCCCTCGTGAACTTCTCTCATGGTGTATTCGGTCTCTACCGGCACTAAGCATCTGGCCAGGGGCCCAAAGAAAGATCTCCTAAACAATGCCCCCTCGACTAAGCTAAATTTGGCAGCTTTAGTGCGCATGGCTATCAATTCTTTGGGATCCGAAGGCAATTTTCCTGTCTTCAAGTAGTCTATATATTTTATTCTCCAATCCTAAGTCAAACTCATTGATTTTACTTCGGCATGACCTTCTTCTATTACCGAGTTCATTAGTTGTACCACTGTCCCCGAGTTGAATTCGTCGGAGTCGACCGACGACCCCAATTTAGCCAGTGCATCGGCTTCACTATTTTGATCCCGTGGTACGTGTTATAGAGTCCATTCCTTGAAATGGTGTAGGGTTATCTGCAGTTTGTCTAAGTACCTCCACATCCGTTCTTCTTTTATTTTGAACGTTCTGTTGACTTGATTTACGACGAGGAGGGAGTCGCATTTGACTTCGATCATTTCGGTCCCTAGACTCTTAGCCAGTTCTAGATCTACAATCATGGACTCGTACTCAGCTTCATTGTTAGTCAATTTTACAGTTCTAATAGTATGTCTTATTACGCTTCTCGCAGGTGGTTTCAGCATGATACCAATCCCGAACCCCTTTGCATTGGAAGCACCATCGCCGATAGGGTCCAGATTCCCAAATTAGCCACCGAGGTAAGAAGTAATTCCTTCTCGACTTCGGGTATCAAGGCCGGCGTAAAGTCGGCCACGAAGTCTGCCAAAACCTGAGATTTTATGGTTGTTCGGGGTCGATACTCGATATCATACCCGCTAATCTCCACGGTGCATTTGGCCAACCGTCCCTAGAGCTCGGGCTTATGCATGATACTCCTCAGCGGGTAAGAGGTTACAACACATATAGGGTGGTATTGAAAGTACGAGTAAAAACAGCTTCCTTGAAGCACTTAGCAAAGCAAGTGCTAATTTTTCCAGATGATGATACCTCAATTCGACATCGCTTAGAGTTATACTGACATAGTAAATAGGAAATTGCGTACCTTCTTCCTCTCGAACCAAGACGTCACTTACCGCCACCTCGGAGACCGCCAAGTAGAGGTATAACTATTCGTCCGCCTTCGGAGTGTATAGTAGCGGGGGGCTCGAGAGGTACCGTTTGAGCTCTTCCAAAGCTTCTGGCATTCCAGAGTCCAGGAAAAATTACTCTTCTTCTTGAACAGTGAGAAGAATCAATGGCACTTGTCCGAGGACCTCAAGATGAACCGGCCCAGTGCGGCAATACGTCCGGTCAGTCTTTGAACCTCCTTGACATTGTCCACTATCGTGATGTTCCTTATGTCCTTTATCTTATCGAGGTTGATCTTTATCCCCCTATTGGATACCATAAATCCGAGGAATTTACCCAAACCGACTCTGAATGCACACTTCTCCAGGTTTAGCTTCATGTTGTATTTCCTTAGTATGTTGAAGGTTTTCTGTAAATGTTTCAAATTGTCCTCTGCTCGCAGGGACTTGACTAACATATCATCAATATAAAATTCCATTGATTCCCTTATTTTTCTTCGAACATCCGGCTTACTAGGTGTTGGTAGGTGCATGTTCTTTAATACAAATGACATTACGTTATAGCAGTAGGTAAGTACCGAATTTGGTTATGAAAGAAGCATTTTCTTGATCGTCTGGGTCCATCCTAATATGGTTGTACCCGGAGTAGGCGTCGAGAAAACTGAGTAAGTCGTGCCCGGCTGTCACATCGATCATTCGGTCGATGCTAGGAAAAGGAAAAGAATCTTTTAGGCGTTTTTCGTTTAGGTCTTTATAATCCACACACATCCTTAGTTTTTTTTAGCTAACCAATCCAGATATTTGACTTCCCGGATGGATCCTATTTTTAGAAGTTTGGATACCTCATCCTTGATGAACGCATGTTTGATCTCAGACTGTGATCTCCTCTTATGCTTAACCGGATGGAACTTCGGGTCCAGACTCAACTTGTGAGTGGTTACCTCCGGTGGGATTCCTGTCATATCAAGATAGGACCAAGCGAAACAATCGGCATTATTTTTAAGAAAGTCAACAAGTTATTTTCTGAGCTTGGAGGTTAATCCCGTGCCCAGGTATACCTTTCGATCTGGCAGATTCTCAATCAATATGATTTACTCTAACTCTTCAATCGTTGATTTAGTGGCGTCGGTATCATCAGTGATTGCTATTTAATCTTTTCCCCTTTGGTTAGTTCTGTGTTCCTTGATATCGAAACCGTAGGCATCAGGATTACCTCTTCGACAGCAAACATCTCCCTTGCGGCCGGCTGCTCTCCGTAGACCATTTTATATGGTGTAGGGAATTTCAACAACTGGTGCAAGGTCGAGGGCACCGCCCTCATGTTGTGGACCCATGGCTTCCGAATAGAGCATTGTACCTCATGTCCCCTTCGATCACGTAGAACTTTGTTTCTTGGATCGTTCCAGCGGTATTCCTTGGCAAGGTTATCTCTACTTTCGTAGTCTCACACGCCATGTTAAATCCGTTTAATACCCCGACTGCTGGTATGATTTGGTCTTGCAATCCCAATTGCTCCATGACCCTAGATCTGATGATGTTGGCCGAGCTACCTGGATCAACCAACACATGTTTAACTCGATATTTATTGATGAGTACGGATATTACCAGTGCATCGTTGTGAGGTTGTACGATGCCCTCGGCATTCTCATCTCCGAACGAAATGGCTCCCTCCAGAACATAATCCCCGGTACGTTTTTCCCTTGTGATAGATACTTTAGTGCGTTCTATCATTGGCCCTTGGGGAACATCAACTCCACTAATGATCATGTTCATCACGTGATAAGGATCCTATTGTTCGGTATGTTTGTTGGCATTCTTATTCCTGAAGTGGTTTTTGGCCCCCTCTCTTAGGAATTCTCGGAGGTGCCCGTTGTTGAATAACCGAGCAACTTCTTCTCTTAACTATTGGCAATCTTCAGTCCCGCGACCGTGAGTGCCGTGATACTTACACATCAAATTAGGATCTCTCTGGGTAGGGTTGAACTGCAATGGTTGAAGCTACTTGGTCTCTTTGATGCATCTTATGGAAGACACAATGCTGGCAACGTCCACGTTGAAGTTATACTTCGATAATCGTGGTGCTTCCCTACTACCGAGCGAACTGTCAAACCCACTCTTGCTCATCAAACCTCAACCACTGGGCCCTCGGTCGCTTTTCTTCTTGTTCCTTGCAGGGTGACGCTTGGGTCCATTTCCCCTTTGGTCTGCGTTGTATGGTTGATATCGATCTCTTACCGGTCTTGGCTCTTGATCAACGGTTCTCTTAGACCTGTCATCGGCCCTGATAGGGTGAACAGACCCTGAAGGGGCCCCGAGTTGGTCGTCCTTGACCCTGATCTTCAACTGGTACCTATTGTGGACGTTGGCCTAGGTTACCGTCGGGTACTCCACCAAATTTTTTTAGCTGTTGAGAGGCCAAGGAACTTTGGAGGTTGAGCCCCTGAGTGAATGCCTGAACGGCCCAATCATCTACAACCGGTGGTAGGTCCATACGTTTCATCTGGAAACTTGACACGAACTCCCTGAGCATCTCATTATCTCTTTGTTTGACCTTGAAAAGATCCGACTTTCTGGTCTCGACTTTGATAGCCCCGGCATGGGCCTTTGTGAAAGTGTCTGCAAGCATAACAGACGAGTCAATAGAACTGGGAGGCAAGTTGTGATACTCTTTCATAGCTCCCTTGGATAAAGTTTTCCCAAATTTCTTCAGCAACATTGACTCGATTTCATCATCTTCCAAATCGTCCCCTTTGATTGGGCATGTATAATAGGTCACATGCTCAGTCGGGTCTGTGATCCCGTTATATTTGGGGATGTCAGGCATGTGAAACCTTTTTGGGATCAGTTTTGGTGCGGCACTCAGGGGAAAGGGCTTCTGGATAAATATTTTGGAGTCCGGTCCCTTTAATATCGGGGGTGCTCCTGGGATCTAATCGTCCCTAGAGTTGTATGTTTCCACCTTCTTGTCATTGGCCTCAATCTTTTTCTCGCCCGAGTCCACCGGTCTGGTCAATGCCTCAAGCATTTTCATCACCTTGGGAGTTACCCCTGGCTCGGCTTCCCCGGTCTCTTGGTAATTTGTTCATCTCTTCGCATGCTACCCCCGGATTGTTCAGATTCGACACTGTTGGGGGCGTGGTTTTGATTCTACAACTGTGCGATTACCGCTTGTGGGTCTGTAACATTTCAAAAATCAGTCGCATGGTCACCCCCTCATCCCTACCTTCAGGTGCTTCTCGAGCTGTTGGCCAGGGTCCTCCGCGAACGTTATTTTCGAGATCAGTTGGTAAATTGATGTTGATGGCCACCTGCGAGTTAGCATCGACCGGGTCGGCGACTGTGACGTCGTTGGGATCGGTGGGAAGCACATCATTACTGGGCACCATGTTATTATTTTCATCGTGATGGCGTGACTCAACATCAACGTTCAATTGTGCAGACTGAGAGTTTGACATTTTTAGATTGACCTGGAATTAAGATCTCAAAGAACAAGTGTAAAATAGAGTGTGTCATATAGATTCGTATTAAATCACCACTATTTCTTAGCCCACGGTGGGCCCCAAACTGTTTATCCCAAAATTGGATAACAATTGAATTTGTACGCGGTTTAAAGATATGTGATTTAATTTAATACAAAGAGTTAACAGTAATAGATAAATGAATTAAAGATGAAATAAACAATCAAACCACTCGCAATGTTAAGGGCAGGACTGATATTGGATTGAATAATGAGCTCGTCCTCGATTGTGCCCCCGATTTAGGCACAATCATGAATAAAGAACAGAATTCGGAACAAACTGTCAACAGTAGATTAAAAAACAAAAATAACTTTTATTGTCTTGGAATGCATGTTACAATGTCTCAGATACAAGAAAAACTTTCTCTTTATCGAGTAGAAGAGTTTCAACCCTAGTATAAGTCTAAAAAAGGTAAAAATCTTCTTTTCCCGATAATTGTTGATCCATAATCCACATCGAGCGTGATTCGCGCCGTGATATCCGGTTAAGGGCGGGTATCACGACCCTTTATCCATCATGCATAACCGTTCGCCGTGTCTCCCGAGGTTTAGAACTCACACTCAGCTCGGGGGCGCCGTTTTATCATATCCGATACCGAATTACCGTTCACTCTTCCAAGGTACGAAAACAAAAGGCCTTTGACTGCAACCTCCCGGTTTTGTGCCCCCCGTTCTCTCATCGGAGAGTCGGGGTAGACTTTTCCCCCGAGTTACCTGTACACAGAGTTCCTTTAAGATTAAGGTGTTGGGAGACGTGTCCTTAGTAAGCAAGAAAGAATTTGCAGAATACTTTTGGGACTGTAGAAATAACATTTTACACGCTTGAATCTCCTCAAGGGGCATCTACAGTGATTATTAAGGGGCTGTGAGATGTAAAGCCATGAAGAGATGATGGCTGCAGCCAGAGCTTGCAACATATTTTTTGCCAGTTTTGGAATGTTAGAGACATAAAATATTATCAGAACGAGATATATTTAAACACGACGGGAAGCGACCCTCAAGAGGAACATGACACTGTGTAACCCTCGACGCGGTAAATTTTATTGGAGAAGAATTATAAACTCTTCCAATCGTTATTGCACCTTCTTTCTTTTTGACATTTTGATATCAAAAAATTATCTATAATACAACACAGCCGATAAAAAATAATAATTTTATATTAATTGATGTGTATAATACAAAATCCAAACAGAATTACTACTACTTGGTTTATAGCTTAATAAAAGTAGTCTTTTGAATGCATCTCTACCATTCACATAAAAAATATGTAATATTTTAGAAAATATTCAAGGTTAATGAATGTTATTTAAAATTCTCAATCAACTAATAATTTTTTAATTTTTACCACAATGAAAAAGGAAGAATATAATCAATATATTTGGGTCTTTGATGTATCTACTCAGGGATTATTAATCCTAGTACTAGTATTACACCTTAAATTCACTATAACACGATAACCATATTACTCCTTAAATCATGGTATAAATTAATCCTCATATTGCTTATATCGAGAACATATGTCCAAGCAAATGCGGTAACCAAACGACCCTTCAAGTATAAAACTACATGCCATTCATTAACTCCATAACAATTCCTACATTATCATTTATCGCGTAAATAATCCCTACATTATATTAGCATAACTAGATCGCAAACCAAACGGATCCAAATTATTCGCGGAGATTTTTACCTAGCTATACTATATTAGAATTTATTTACCTATATTTTTTATATTTTATAGTTTTTAATAAGTATCTAGGTTTTTCTTACAAATTGTATACATTGCTCCTTAAAAGGCTCTCACCCCATTATTAGTGCCTTCAATTAAGGGATTCAGTTACTTTTTCTTCCCTTTCTTCTTCTCTCTCCTTTTTTTTTACATCAAAATCTCTTAATCTACGCAAAGAATCTTCATCTTCTCTCTTCCCACCATTATTGACAACGTTATATTATTAAAAAATCGTCAATTGTATCGTTCTTTTTGACTGGGAGACTTGACAACACTGAAAATGAAGAAATATTTAGGAATTGTATGATAATTGTATGATAACTGTATCATAATTGTATTTGAATTGCATCAAATACATCAATCCTAAAACATATTTGTATCATACCTGTATCACAATTGTATCTAACTTGCATGCCGAGATGTGAGGTGCAGGTGGTGATGATCTGGTACATTAATACCCAAAATAATACCTGATACAATACTAATAAATTAATATACAATTATCATATATTTGTGATACAAACTGTGAAATTTGTCCGAACTCACAACTGCTCGTAACAATATATAGTGAATATACAATTATCATACATTCGTAATACAATTCCTGCAACAATAATGATACATATACAATTATAATACAATCACGATACATTTCTGAAAAATTGTGATCCAATTATGGTCTTCATCTTCGTCAAGTTTCAATCACAACTCTACATTAAAAATCTAATATAATCGTATTATAATTGTATTAGTATTGTATCGAGTATTGTTTTGGATATTGATGTATCATATACAAGTCACATACAATAAAGATTTTAGAAAAAAGAAAATAAGATTTAAAACTTACCCACAGCTTGATTCTAGAGCAATATTATGAATTTCGTCTTCATTGTATCAATAAGAAATAGAGATTTTGGTTAAGAAAGAGAGAAATTGAGTTTGAAAATCTTTGGAAAAGGAAAAGAATCAGAAATTTGGAGGAGGGGAGGGA
>MCJB01043377.1:64209-74655 GCA_002018475.1 Nicotiana obtusifolia
GGGTTATAAAAATAAAAGAGAAATTTTAGGTGTTTATTAAGAAAGAGAAAAAAATAAAACAGAATATTAAATGTAGAGGAGAGTTATTGAAAATGGGGGTGGGTGTCATATAACTGACAGGCTAAAACTAAGGGAGCTTGAATTTTTTTCTTTTTTATGATTTTATATATAACTTACAAATATAAATATACAAAGTAATTAATAACGAACCTAAATAAAAGTCGATAAATAAGTTTTCATTATAGTATAGTTAGATAAAAATCCCAAAATAAAAAGGCTCGTAAAAAAAGTAATCTTTCACGAAATACTCCATGATGCTGGCCCATTATAGCAGAAAGATAAGAAGAGATGAAATATGAACAACTTAATCACGGGAAAGGAAAAATTGAAGTGTAACAAAAATATCTAATTAATCTACCACGACATACTCAATACTAACGATATAAAGAAGATTAGCGTAATATTGTTACGGCAAAATTCATTAACAGACACTTAAAGTTGGCCTCAGATGTCTCTCTCACACTCTAATTTACCAAGTGACCATATAGACACTTTATGTTTGGTTTTATTGTATCAAGTAAACACACATCTCTGACATGACAACTCGAGTGAGATACAAACGCTGGACAGCACGTTAGGTTAAATTTTTCTTTGTTGTAACGACTAAAAAGCTGCAAAATTATTATTATACCCTTAATGAATTCCTTTTATATTTATCCCAATTCTCAAATTCCTAAACCTAAATCCCCATTCTTTCCCATCCTTCCCCGACCTTTTCCTGCTTCTATCTTCCCTCTTTCTCTATTACGAAGCATTATTAAAAATAGAAGGCACCTTGTATTGTCATTGTGGTAAAAGGGCAAAACTGATGATTTCGTGGTCACAAAATAATCAAGGTTGCAGGTATCTTGGATGCCAATATGGTCGAGTAAGTAATTTTTAAAGATATTTTTTGTGCCTATTTTGTTTATTCAAAATTGTTGGGCCAAGACTCCATCTTTATGGACCTTTCTTTCTGTTTTACATGAAGGGTGTAAGTATTTTAAGTGGTTTGAAGATGAATTTCCTGAACAAGCTAGGATTGTAATTTGGGGATTTTTGAAGAGGATAAAAAAAACACGACGAAGAAAAGGAGAAGATGAGGAGAAAGTACAGAATGTTGCTGGTCATTGTGATACTCGCTTGGATTGTTAGAGAGTTTCTTATATAATATGCTATATATGTTGAAATTTAGTTGGTTGAAGGAGCTCTTTTGTGTATTGTCAGTTATGTAAATCAGTAGCTCTTTTGAATGTTATAATGTAAGAAACTTAGATGAATACAAGTTGAACCACTTTTGGACTAATATTTCAGCAGTATTTTGACATGACTAGTGTTCTCCTCAACCACAGCTACAAGACACAAATACAAACTGTACAATAAACTCTACCAAGGCAAATACAATCTGTAGAATAAACTGCAAATTTCATTGCTCAAACCAAGGCTATAGTCACAAAATAAAATGTCAAACATACATCTGAAATATTGCTTTAATAGCAAATAATTAAAATTGCAGTTGTAGGTTCTTGAAAACCAAATTAGACAAAACACTTGAACAAAATACATAAAGTGAAATCTTCTCTAATGAGCCTTTTTCTTCTTTATTTGCATCTCTTTTTGTTGTTGAAGTTGGTTTCCAGTAATAGCAGCTTTTCCCTTCCATTTCAATCCAGGTGGCTTGAATCCAAGATCAATATTGGTAAGTGATGCATTCTTTAATTGTCTCCCACTAGAGATGACGCTTTCACTTTGTATTTTGGGCTGTAAATTTAGAGTGATATCTATTAGGAAATCTATTAATAACTTATGAAATAGCTATCATATAGAAATGTGAAAAAGCTTACATTAAGAACTTGTCTTCCAGATTGTGTGTCTGTGTAAATGCCAAATCCAAGTTCTCTTGTTCTTTTTTTTCCAACAGCAGCAGAAATGGATTTAGTAGCAGCACGAAGAGAAGCAGCAATAGCAAATCCAGCAGGTGTACTGGCTGTTGTAGTTGTTGAACCAGAACCGGCCCCCTTTCCCCTTCCTAAACAAGTGCCCCTTCCTAAACCAGTGCCCTTTCCTTTCCTTTGCCAACTCCTATTCCTAGTCCTCTCCCTCTGCCTCTCCCAGTAGAAGTATTATTTCTAACTCTTATAGTATCTTGACACAAAGAAGAAGGAACACTAGAATGTTGGGTATTAGGATGTCTCATTGGCATTGCTTCAGTAGTTGTACTCTTAATCATATCAGCATAGTTCAGCAGCCTTGAAAACTCAAGAGCCAGTCACCCGTGAACTTACTAATAACACTCATCTTTGCCCTATAACACACTGATCTTCTCACCTGCAACCCCAACTTTTTTTCTGATTGTTTCTTGCAGCTTATACACTCTAATATCAGGTTGAGCGATTATTCTGTCCTCAAAATTTTTAGCAATATATTTGGCTGCGCATAAGTTGTTCTTGTTCTTTGTATTATATTTATGGGCTGGATAGTATTTGTTCACAGTGAAATCTCCTGAATCTTTATCAACACTAGCATATAGTTCCCAATTACACAACTTTCCTTTACATTTTACCCTTACTCTATGTGGTTCATTGGGTCTTAATGTTAATTGAACCTTCTCCTGAATTGCATAATAAGCTATAACTTGTCTAAAGCTTTGCACATTTTTAAATATCATACCTAATTCAAATAAAGCATACTTGGCAGAATCATCATACCTCAGCTTTTTGCTTTTTCTTCTGAAAGGTAAATCAACACCTGGTTGTGCAAGAACATCTAAATCTTCACTACTGTTTTTACTAGCATCATCTGATGAGTCAATAAAGTCTTCATCACCACCCAACTTTCCAACAAATCTGTTTTTCTTGTTAAGCCCTAGATCCTCAAATACCTTATATACCCTAGCTTCCTCAAGCTCCACTTCTTGAATGACATTGGCTTTTCTATGTTTTTTGGTCTTTCTTTCACTTATTTTTTCTTTTCTGGCAGTTTCTCTAAAAGCCCTCAATTCTTCATCAATTTCATTGTCATTTATATCAGGAATATTCTCTAAGTTATCTTCTTCAAAGTCTTCATTCTCATTACTATCTTCATCATTAAGAGGTTGTTCTATCTCCCACTCAATCCAGCTGCCTTATTTAAAGTCATATTTATAACACCCTCAATCTGTGTTGCCCTAGAACTAACCCCACCTTCTATATTAATTGTTTCTTGATCCATGTCACCAACCAGTGACCTACAACACTGCCAGCAGGGACCCGTTCTTCCACTATGACATGTTTCACATACAAGTCAATAATGGACCCAATAAGTCTTTAACAATATTATATAGTTGGCTGTCAGTTTTTAATGCAACAAATTGAATATTGGTAGGGTCTTTGACATAAAAGCCTTCAACTTTATCATACCCAATATCCTTAGTGTAACATTTCATCTCGATCAGAGAGAAATGGTCTTTATCTATATTAAAGACAGCCTTTCCAATTCCCCAACATATTGTCTTTCAATAACCCTACCCCCATGGTGAAAAACAACAATAATAGAGCCACCCATGTGAACAAACTCTGTAAAAACATGAAATAAAGGTTAAGATTCCCACCCTTTAACAGACGAAAAAGCCAAAATATTTTCCCCTTTAACAGAGTCCGCCCAATAGAGTAAAACTTTTCCCAAAAATAACAAAAAACCCATTTACAAACGCATGAAAAAGAGATAACAAACAGTAGAAATGTTAATACCTCTTAATAAAATTTCTTTTGTAATTTGTCTTCAAGCCTACTCCGACCGATATCGATTTCTTCTGCATCAATGACTAACGACAGATGAACAAAGCAAAATTAAAGGCAAAGAATAAATAAGGTTCTAGTTTTTTAAGCTTTATCGAAGATATTGAACGATTACCCCCACCGTTGAAAAGATTGATGAAGATCGATTTGAGGAGATTTGGGAATTAAAGTTTTCAGTAAAAAGAAATTTACTGAAATGAAAACTCCCGTTTAATTTGCCCTCTTTTGTATCGTTTTAATTTTTAATTTCTTTTTCGTTTTAATTTGTCGCAGGACAGTTTAACCACGTGTAGTCTACGTGTTAAATTACTATTGGTTCACTTAACCACGTAGGCGCGACTGTATGTCACGCATTATACTTTCCAGAGACGTGTTTTTATTTGATACAATAAAACCAAACATAAAGTGTCTATATGGTCACTTGGTAAGTTGGAGTGTGAGAGAGACATCTGGGGCCAACTTTAGGTGTCTGTTATTTTGCCTTGTCACCCCACACCAAAAATCTAATGTCAGAAATGGACAAAGAAAGACAAAAAAATTTAAACTTTTCGTTACTTGGTATAAAAAGGACAGTCCGGTGTACTAAGCTTCTGTTATGTGCGGGGTTTGGTGAAAGGGCGGTCCACAAGGGTCTATTATGCGCAGCCTTACCCTACATTTCTGCAAGAAGCTATCTCCACGGCTCGAACCTGTGACTTCCTAATTACGTGTCAACAACTTTACCAGTTACGCCAGGGTTCCCCTTCAAATTACTTGGTATATTCTCACAGAAATATCTGAATCTAAAAGACCAGGAATGATTCCAACAGATTGCCACAGGCCCTAATCACAAACACAAGAAGATGATGCTCATAATGGAAAATATTCTTTATTTACCAGCAAAAACACTTTTTTTTTCTTTCCTATTTTAAACAATGTCTCATGTTATTTAACATTTCATTGCCTTATGACAAACAAATTCATCTATATACAAAAGATGAACACTAAAAATAATTCTCAATCTCACATGTCTAGAATATCAAATAAAAAGAACAAAGAAATTTGTGAAATAGCAACCAAAATCTTATTTACAAGATGGTGGAATAGCTCATTTCTGGGTCTGATTTGACACTTTTTGACGAACCAAACTCGGTACTAATGTGTTGCTGTGACGAGTTCTTAGAACCCTAGTTTCATCCGCTCCTCGAGCTTTACTCTTAAATCTTCTTCTGCAGGAACCTTCCCGCCACTCTCCAACGTTTTGCGCCACCAAGTAGTTAGTTCATCCTGTAGGGAATTAGAAACGGATTTCATATTTAGAGTCAGTGAATTCAAAGTGGCTGCAACTTATTAGAAGTTTCATAATTTACTTCACATATATATGGTCCGAGTAGAGAGCAGCGAGTGCAACAAGTAACAAGATTCGCGCACATAAATCAAGTAAAAACAACATCAGGACAATTAGATGCAACATCAAATTAGCATAGTCATGTAGCCAAGTAAGCAAATGAATATGCTGTTTCCTTTAACATGTTATCTTATACTTACACGTCAAAGTGATTAATTCCCTAACAAGAAGGAGAAAAACAAAATCCTTAACATGATAATAGCGTCACTTTCATCATTTGCTGCAGGGTATAACTTTCCAAATAAAACGATAGAACAGAAATGGTTAACTAAGCATGATAATAACCTTAGCTTTCTCTATGTCTAGTTGAATTAGGAACCATCATTTGATTGCCCAGAAAACAAAAACTATCATCGACAGCTCCATAAAACAACTCTGTATAACGGGTAACGATAGAGTATATTACCTCCAAAAAGTCTTGGTTGGAGACATATTGGCTTCCCACAAAACACTCGACTCCGCAGACATTTACTGATATGCGCTTCCTAGAATCTCTCTCAGATTTTTCTCCTTTTACACCTATGGATTCCAGAAAAAGAAGATTATTGACAAGGGTAAAAAAACAAAGATAACAATCCGTTCTGCATTGAAAGGCAGGGAAAAAGTTTGTAACGAAAACTATAATGAAAGCTTACCAGTTATGCATGCAACATAGTATTCTGTACCTCCTCGCCCTGCTTCCCACTTCCCTAATCGTAAACGCAGGAAAAGCCCATCCAAATGTGTGAGTGAAGTGTTGGAGTTCATCCATCTGAGGAAACCAAAATTCAAAACGTAATTAGACTGAAACAAATCAATAGGTACATATGTAACAGAACGACACTAGCAGTAAAGAATGCCAAATAAATTAAATTGGGACAAGAAAGTAAAGCTTTAGTACCTCTACAGCCCAAACTAAAAATCATATATTAGCCGAGTTGTGATAATAGACCGATGATGCTTATGCAGAATCTTATGTATGCCACCACATCTAACTCTAGCCTATCTACTTGGTGGAAGCTTTACCTAAATCTACATCTAAAGAAATAACAAACTTGACATTAATATACTAACTTGCATAACATGCTTTGCTTACTTGAGAATATCCACACGAGACAATCGGAGACCCCTGACGACAGCAAAAATTCCTTTCCGGACATCTGTTATCTCCTTACCAACAAGATTGGAAGAAATTATACTTTCTTTTAAACTGTTCTCCATAGGAGAAGTTCTCATTTTCTGAATTTGACTGGAAACAGAGGTTCTTGCAAAACAAAGCTGATTTTTACTGTGATAAGCATGATTAGCAAGTTCAAGCCGTTGACTTTGCTTTATTTCCTCAAGGCTAGATGAGCATTCATTGCCTGTGAAGAGCTGCAAATTATCATTCCTGTTCCGGTTTGGAGATGATGTTGGGCAGGAAATAGCCCAATGATCAATTTGAAAACATCTAATGCACAGACAAGTAGATTCCTCAGCCCCATTATAGGCCCTGATGTTTCTAATAAGAACTTCTAACTCAGACTCCGTTACCTCTGAACAGTTGCGCAAGTCGTGGCCGCTTCTGCCGCAGAAGAAACAAGTTGTTCTTGTGTAACTGTACTCACCTCTAGTTGAAGAAGGTACTATGTGTTTAAGGGCATCCAATTTCCTGGCAAATAGAGAGGCCAGCGCCTCGGATTTCTTGAACTTGGCGGAAGGTATAATAGGATGTATATTACTCTGATTGATCACTTTTGAGCTGGCTGCAACATCATCGTTTTCGTCTCCAGACGAAGTCTCCCTTGCGCCTGAGATTTGGTGTTCAATCACACACTCGACACTCGTTTGAGCTTGAGGATTAGGCCTTCTGCATTCCGTGGAACATGTTAGTGTTTCATGTGCAGTTGGCTTGGGATTATCTGCGCTCAGAACAGTAGTCCCAGGAGTCCTATTTGAGAATCTAGTTATCCACAGACTATGAAGAGACTGATTTCTGTTAGGCGTGCCATAAACTGTGTCGCGTTCAGATGAATGACAGGTATTGTTTTCCTCACCAATGCTGTTTTTAAGTCTAGACAATGAGTCCGTGGAGTTCAGCCCATCATTTGCTTTGCTACGTGCAGTGTCACTCGAAGCTTTGTTTTCTGCTGAAGCAGTCGCATTGTCCCCCCGATGGCACGATATTGGAGGAACTTCAATGGGGATGTTGTTATCTTTCGGTATTTCTGTTTCAGCTACTTTCAAGGTAGGACAATACAGCGACTGAAATACAGTTTGAAACCCCATAGACCTGCTACTCGGATCATGATCTTTGTCATACATAACAATTTCTTGATTATTAGTCTCCTTTCCTTGATTTTCCTCAGTATTATTAGGAGTAAAGGCGAGAGCGAGATTAGGAGATTCTTCAAGATTATATTTGGAGAAGCCCTTTACCATGTTCGATATCCAAGTCATGAAAGAGCTTTTACATGCGATTGTCGATTCTGCTGCAGAATCTCCGTGCATATGCATTCTGATTCTTTTACTTCCAACGAAAGATCGCTGCTCAAAGTTCCACCGTTTCTTACCTTTTGGGATTAACCCTGTACCGTTGCAGCTTTCTACGCTTTCATGGCTATCTTCCTCACGATTCGACATCTTGCTGTCGGCATTTCCTTCAGATAATGCTTTGCCTTTCCCTTTCCTTCTATATGACGACGACCTGCTATGTGTCGGAGAAGCTTCAAGCGGAACAGAACAGTCCCTAAGAAGTTGCTCCTCCTTCTGATCACAAGTCTCTTTAGCCCCTGGAAGATGTACATCATTCTCCGCTATGCATTCAGCTGGCGGACTGGTAGTAGAGGAGTTCTTTTTTCTGTTTCCACTATCTTCTTCTACAGCAAATTCTAATCTTTCGTCCGCTTCCGAGTCTTTGACAGTAGGAATTAAAGCCTGACTGCTAACCAAAACATCTCCGTCTCTGAGCTTATCATTAGCAGAAATTCCTTGATTTATTTTCTCTGGTAGAGGTTCAGTAGTTCCCATATCAAGCTTGGAATCAGCTCCATGTTGCAGAGATCTTTCTGTTCCTACATCTCCCTGACCTGCATCAAACAAAGTGATCTAATAAGACACATGTTATGACATGGGAATGTCGCCATCCTTTCGTCAGCCCACTAAATCAACAACAGGACATCGTTAAGGCTTTTTTTCATTTTTGGCCCGTTTGCTGAAAATAATTAGTGGCGCTAGCCAAATATACAAAACAGAATGTATATAATATGTATATTTATAGTTAATATACTAAACATATATATTTTGCTGTGTATTATTTTTTAGATTTGCGCAAAAATGTAATTATCCCTTAAGGGATTTATGTATAGGAGCTCCTCCGCAGCTTAGACACAGCATACATATCTGAATGCTTCTGTGTAACACGGTCTAATAATAAAGTGAGTTTCGGGTAGTAGACTACACCTGCATGATTTTCAGAACTTTCAACCGTCTGAGGGATCTGGATATCTTGACTAATGCAAAAGCCCTTCTCGGTATTCTTCAAATTTTCCGCATCTTGATTAGTGCCTAAAGTATCGACTCCATCAGCAGTGTTCATTATATTCACTTGGCTGCTGCACCCTGTTGGATGACTGTTTACTCAGCGTTTAACAATAAAGAGAACAAACACGAGCGGCGACAACAACAACAACAACAACAACACAACATACCCAGTATAATCCCACATAGTGGAGTCTGGGAAGGGTAATGTGTACACAAACCTTACCCCTACCTTGTGGAATAGAGAGGCTGTTTTCAATAAACCCTCGGCAGAATAAACACGAGCAACACTAGATAAATATTGCTAGTAAAGACATGTATAAGGCAATAGCTAAATAACTAAGATGATAGACTTACCTACTTCATTTCCGCATTTTGATCCCATAACATTGGTCTCACAATAAACTAGACTATGTTTGTCATCAACTACTCCATCCAAAAGAAACCTTTCTTGAGAAACGATTATTCTTTCATTAACAGCATTTTCATCATAAGTCCCCTTAAATCTGCCACTTTGTGATGGTGGAGAAATGACATTGTTTAGTCCCACATTCCACAGAAGAAAAGGTTTTTTGTCGGCTAATCCGCTATCAGCACATTTCAGGCTCAAACCTTTGTGAGAGGACCAAACTAATTCAGATAGGGGATCAGATGCTCCAAATGCCATGTCGACCATTGAGCTTGCATTTACACCTGCACCCGAATCATCTTCCGTCTTTGTCTTAACATTATGAGTGGTGCAACCTAGAGCAAGTCCTAAATCAATATCATCGTCATTGTTGTTTGTCATCACCAAGGAAGACTATAGCCTGTAAGGAAGCCTGAAAAAAAAGAACATCTCGAAATACTTCAGTCACTAGCAAAGATCAATGCAAAACAACTAAATAATCTTCTCTGGACATGAGACTAATAAAACTATGTTCATACATTTATGATAAGCTCAAATGCTCTCCTGAATTATTTTTAAACTATGTTACACAACAGTCAACAATAATGTCAGACTTCTTGATATAACCCCCATCATTCCCACACATAAGGGAAAAAGAAAAAAGAAAAAAAGATAAAAAAAGGGCAACCCGGTGCACTAAGCTCCCGTTATGCACGGGGTTCGGGGAAGGGCCGGACCACAAAGGTCTATCGTAGTCTCACCTTGCATTTCTGCAAGAGGCTGTTTCCACTGCTCGAACCCGTGACCTCCTAGTCACATGGAATCAACTTTACTAGTTATGCCAAGACTCCCCTTCGAAAAAAGAAAAAAGAAATTACATTAAAAGAATCTCTCCCTCTCTTTCTTCAAGAAAGATTGAGAGTAAGTATTATGTATCATATCCAAATAAAAAACTAGTAAGCTTCCTAGGGATATGCTACAATAATGGTGCATTATTTATTTATTTATTTATTGTACTTAGATTCAGCAGAGATTGGCACCCAGATTCTTGGATCTACAGCTATAGAGCTTTCTTTTTGAGCAATTAATATATCGAAGTACAAAGTCTACACCTCTCATGAAGTAAGACTTCTACTAACTACCACCGATTAGTGTGGTACGACAGATCCAACACCTTCTATCTTTAATCAGAAGTTTCGACTTAGCTCTTCGCCCCTCAATAGGCCTACTCAACGCAAATTCCGTATTAGTATGGACTCCATTGGGTACAGAGAGCTTTATCTTCTCAGTAGACTTCGAGTATCGAATGATTAAACCAATAAAGAAAAAACCTTCCATGAACTATAACCCCCCACCCA
>MCJB01043377.1:74876-127960 GCA_002018475.1 Nicotiana obtusifolia
CCCACCCACCCACCTAAGCCCTTCTCTCCCTCACCACCAGCAGGTGAAGCTATGTGTGATTAAGAATGGTCAACTAAACACCCTTCGTCGACTTTGAACAACCTTATTGAATTTTCTGGCTTCGCCGCTGACATAGAAAAACAGAGCATCTCCCAAAACTTCAGAATTAATGTTTTTAAAATTTGAAAACTGTAAAAAAAATAGAAAAAAGGATCACTTCAGGATAGTTAAGTTTAGACTTCAGAATTCAGAAAAATTACTAGACATTCCAGCTGCTAATTAGCTCTGATTCATTATCATCACATATATCAAAACCAGTGATCTAGCTCCTGCATAATGATGCTACTACCAGCAAAAGATAAGATAAAACATTCAACAAAAATTAGGAAGATTGGCACTTTAGCAAGTTTCACAAATTATAAACTGCAGAAAAAAGAAAGAAAATATATACAAAGCAGACCTTGATCCAAGAACTTTTTAACTACTTTAAGACCGTGCTTAAACTTTCTTTAGAAAGCATAATTCAAATATATTAACAATCTTAGAATTGTCATAGCAGCATATTCTAAAAGTTTCAAGTAACTAAAAAAACCAAGATTCAGACTTAAACATCACGTTAATTAATGAATATATTAACACCACTAAGCGTGAGAAAGTGGGTAATTAATTAAGAAAACATAACAAGTACCAAAAATAAAATATTTACACTTTTATTAGTTAAGCAAATCAAGAAACACCACGTACCGTTTTCTCCAAAAATCCATAGCAGCCTCTTTTTATCTCTCCCAATAAAAGTCACAACTTCATTTCTTCAATTTTCCTCCTTTGTTGCAGGTAAATTGTACTAGTATAGAGAAAACTACTCAACTAAAATATTCAGAGTATGTTTTTTCTAACAAATTGCAAAAATAGCCATGTTTAAGAATTTTGGTATATACATGTTTGTAGCAGAAGGAACCAAAGCTCTCAAAAGTGAAAAGTCCAAAAACAGCACATAAAGTCAGAAGCTTTATTGACTGGTGGTTGAGATAATGCGACGTGGACTGTTCCTTGCCAGTTACTCTCAATTACAAGAATATAATATTCATCTAACTTTTTTTTTTTTTTTTAACTTTTGAATAGAAGAGACATATATATATATATATATATATATATATATATCTATATATATATATATATATATATATATATATTGAGACGGAGCAAAACAGTAATACATCTTGCTGATTAAGAAAATGACACATGTTATGTTTAAAAGTAATTTTATTTTAATATTTTTTTTTGTTCCATGACTTTTTAATTACTATATCTTATGCTTTAATGCTGCAATTATGTTGGTCTGGTTTATTAGAAATAACTTCTTTATCTGTTCAAGATAAAAATAAGATTATATACACTTTATACTTCCCACACTTGTAAGATTTTAATAAGTTTGTTATTATTGTTGTATTTTATTTATCTTTGATGATATAATTTACAACTATAAAAATATCATTACGCTATTTTAAACGTTTTCTTTCCTTAATTAAATTTTGTGGGCAGTTATCAAATACGTGAAACAAAAATATTTTACTTGTTCGAAAGGAAAAGAAAAAAGAAAATGGAAGCAGGAGTTTGTCAATATTGTGTGATACAAATTCAATGTTTTTTGCGTGAGGAATAGTGTACACACAAATGACTTCCGTATTTGCAGCCATAAGAAAATCATTAAATAATTGCCATTTTTGTAATGTTTAAGTAGCAACGTGGGGTCAAAAGAGAAAAAAGAATGGCCACTTTTGGAATTGGAATAGTTTTTTAAACCACTTTATCAAAGTACAAAGAATATAGTAGAAAATAACATCGCATGCTTCATTGGGAAATAATTAATGGTTTGAATTATATCTCCTTTTAATAAGTACTTTGTTTGATACCAATGTTGTAGTAGAATGATAAATACTTATTTATTCTTAATCAGAAATTTTAAATTTCAATCTGTGTATAAAATTACTTTTTTTAGGAACACTTTTTCTTTCATGTAAAATTTTTCGACTTGAATTAAAATTTAATTAAATTTCATCGCGAGTATCGAATAATAGAAAACCCAAGAAAAAGTACTTTGTTTGATGGGATATGAAAGTGTCATACTGGTGAACGTGGGAATTTTGGAATTCTTTATCTTTTCTCTTTTTCTGTGGAAAAGGGCATGACTTTGGACCAACATTCAACAACCAAAAAAAAATGATTGCACATAATAAAATATGATTAGAAGACATTCGCTAATTAGTCAAATAACAATAATATCAAATTAGAGATTACGGATCAGTTTTGGAAATATGTTGACTATTTAAAGATTTGGTTCTCGTGGAGATTCTAGAGATGGGAGAGTTAAATTAAATAATAATTTTCGAAGTGGACCTCACTAACATCCTATCCATTATAATAGCAGAATTTGATAGAAGATTTAGATTTACTTGCATTACTTATTGGGACTCGGTGTTTATATCAAATCCAAATAATTTAACTTGAATAATAGAAAATAAAATTGAAAATATATATTATAATTATAGTTAAGTGATAAATATGTCAAAAGTTAAAACATATATTTTGTATTTATTGAATTAGTGTAAATATTAAGTGGTGGAGAAATTTTTACTTCTCTATTATTCTAGTTTTTCTAAATAAAATATATTCCCTACTCTTAAATGGCGAAAAAGATATTTGTGAAAACTCGTTTTCATGGATTTTAATTCAAATATATTCACGTGTATTAACAAAAAAAATGATTGAGATGGGTAGTCAGAAAGAAAAGAAGTGAGGGGTGAAATGGTCAATTAAAACTCAATGAGTATTTTGTGTCAAGTCCAATTTCCAAGGTTGTTAGCTCTATCCCTTGTGACAAACCTAGTGGAAAATGACAATTCCTACCTAAAATTCTGTTAAAAATCTTATTGCAATAGACATTCACAACACTTCATTTTTAGTTCTACAATGAGATATTTCAATCAAATGAAACACTCACCAAAAAGAAAAAGAACATCTAATTTTGGTTCAAGTTAGTTTTCTCAAAAAATATTGTTCACATAAAAGTAATTTTATAAATGTCAAAATATTAACTTGTTCTAATTGAAAGTGGCGCTATAGTTAGAGATTGATGAGAGGAGAATTTTGCCTAAAACTCGATTTACACAAGTTGATTCTTCTGTTCTCGCTTAACTTAAAAAAAAAAAAATCAGTGTGGAAATACAAATTTTAAAAAAATTATTTATTTGAACTTTTTTGAGAAAACGTTCTTTAAGAATGCCCGAGTCAATAATTGTAACTTATATTTGGATAATTTAATTATTTCCAATGAAATTTCGAAAATTCACTCTATTCTTTAGTATAAAAATTATTTTTGGTTTTTGAACTTTTTAGCAAAAGCTTAAGAGCTTGTTATATATCAAAATGAAAGGTCTAAAGTTGCATAGCATGTGAACATCATATCCATTTCATTTTCATAAAAGAGCTGATTGATATGGTTTAAATGACTTAAACAAGTAAGAAAACTACAAGTAGGCCTAAATGTTACTCGTTAAAATGACATGAAAAATCCCTATGATTGTTTTTATGGTAAGAAGTCAAATTTAGGCATCTAAAGAGGGGACCTTTAGCAATAAAGGAAAGAATTGATAGCAATTTGACACAATTGAAAGCTACAGCTCAAGTGGTCAATGTTAATCCAAAATTATGGGACCACAAGTGGGTCTATATTTAAACAAATAAATCCATGGTTATTTAAGGCTTCTGGTCCAATAAGGATAATTTCACTATGTTGAGTTTTGGCGCAGTGTATGCAAAAGTATGTACTCTGCGTAAATACGGAATGCTTTATGCATCTAACTATCTTTTATTCCTAGTATACGCATGTCACAAAGTAGTATAATGGAATCTATATGATTGTCCATTTTTAACAGGAAGACTTAGGGTTGAATTATAGGAATGGAGAAACTCTTGATAGTAAGTATTTTTCTTTAGTAAATCCTGAATGGTTAAATTTAAATTAATTGGGTTAGTGAGTATCAAATACCGAATGCATAAAGAAAAAGAAGGTATAGTGTATGTATGTGTGTCTATATGCATTTCATTCTTCATGTTCTTATGTTCTTTTTATATGACACTATTATTATTTAGAGAATCAGATAATTCTTTCTTCGATTATGATATTTTCTAAATATTTTAATATTCTTAATAAATTATGATTTATTATATTGTCAATGCCAAGTTTGCTTTGAGAATCGGATATTTTAATCTTCACATTCGTCATTACTTCCAATTCCCATGAATATAGATATCAGATAATTTTGTCCACAAAGTTTGCACAAATATAAAGAAAATTACCTAGTGTTTTGCTTTATTGAACCTTAGACTTCGTGATTCTATATCCACTTCATTAACCATTAGACCAAACATTCCATCATTCTTTTTCAAATAAAGTGTATTTTATTTTATCGTTAAAGGAAGAAGCAATTTTTTTTCATTTTTTCTCTGCTTTGATATTAGGTGGTCCATTTCCAGCTTTTATCCATAGAGACAAGAGGAGAGTTGAGCCATGAATTTGCATGTTGTAGAAAGGGTCCAAAAAATTATAGAGTAAGTCATTTCGTCATAAAGACCCGTTGTTTGTGTGTTGTGACAGCCTGAGAAGCCATACTATCCTCTCGTACTATCCTCTCGTACTATCTTTGGATGAAGTAAAATGTAGTTTTTATTTTTCCAACCGTTTTTAGTCGCATTACCTCCACGGGCGGATTCAGGATTTAAACACTATAGTTCAACTTTTTAAGATTTTTAACATTGATCCTGCATCTCTTTTGTCACAAGGATAGCAGAGGCTTCCTTTCAGTTTAGACCAGGGTGCTTCTTTGATTTAAAACATCACCCTCAGCTCTTTGTACTTCCTTTTGATTATGATAAATAAAGTCAGCCAATTTTAATTTAAAAAAAAAGAAGTTGAACTCATTATATTTTTAAAGTTACGGGTTCAAATTTATTATTTTTGCAATTTTAATGAATTATACATAAATTTCTACTCAGCGCCGAAATTTATGGGTTCTATTGAACCCATAACTATCACACTGCATCCGCCACTGATTACCTCCACCTTAATTAGTATTTGTGGCGCGTAAGATCTACTAAAAATGGAAGCGTTCCCCATCATAGCTTTTTTATTCGCAGTAAAAAGGGTTGAATCATCCCAGTACCTTCTCTAAGGCTAATGTAGTAGTGAATACAGGGCACATACACTTTTTTAGAATCGAACTATATTTTCTAGAAAAATAATTGTTATACTTATTATTCCATTTTGATTGCCATACAGAAATAGCGAATGGACTATTATTTCATATTAAGTGATTTAAAATCTTAAATTCACCTCTGATACAGTATCATTTCCTAGCATTAGTGAAGGGTTGGTATTTTTGCATATAACATCATCACCTATTTACGAAAATGAACTACAGCATTGATTCAAGACAATTTTAGTCATCCCAACTTTAGATTTTCATATCAAAATGTTGATATGAACATAAGATGCAGTCTATACTCTATACATGGAAATGTTCTAGTCAAGCGAAGTGAACATAATTGTTACGAATCAGCTCCAACCCAATATTGGGCTGAGAAAAGCTATTGGGTCGAGAAGAAGCAACCTCTCTCTCCCTCGTCCATTTCTCTCTGTGGCCCTGTCTCCTCACCTCCTTTCTTTCTATTACCATTTCCTTAGTTTATGACTATATCCTTTGTATTTCTATTGTAATCAATTTATTTGGAAGTTTAATCAAGGCATCGTTTTGTTGAGTCCATAACACAAAATGATCTAATACATAAGTTAGAAACCATAACTATCCAAATTGAGAACACGAAATTCACACTACTAACAACAATAAAAACAAGAAGTGGGGTCTCCACTCTCCATGTAAAATAATTGTTTGTCCATTTGAAACCGTGACATGGAGTTCGTGAAACTGAAAACTTGTCCCCTCGGAAGCTAACCCAAAGAAGGAACACTTAAGAAATGGACGTGGTCAAAGCTCAAATCAACAGCGTAGGAATACTTCCCGTATTTCCACTTGATGCCGCCACCTCCTCTCTGACCCTGGATACCGTTAGTCTCACGTTTCTCTTCTTCACCAGAGACTCGCTCCAAAGTACCAGTACCTACATCAGATGATATTTTTGCAGTGATTCTTGCCATCACTGCACACCTGGAAACCGCTGCCTCTGACTTCCTTGCATCCTGATATGCTAGGTAGAACAATCAATTGACTTCAGGGAAATCATGCAAACAATATAAGCAGCAGCTTCATAAGTCCTAAAGTCCATGAAGGTCTGAAAATCTTAAAACAGTATATGAAAGCGCAGTTCATCAGACAGCTTTGGAACAAAGACATAGTTCACATTGTATACCAAGAGACTCAGGGTGATAAGAAGAAAATTAATTAATTCTAGAGTAGAGAAAAGCTTTTCTTGATAGATAAAACCACTAAGCAAAACGTAGAGCAAAACCGATGAACATGGTTTTCCAAATATAGATGAAAAGATTCAATTTGATAACAATCAACACAAAAATTCGTACCACATAATTCATTATAAATTTGGTATCTCGGTCATGGAAAATTCCAGAGCTGACATAAGTATAACTTTTAGAATTGAAATGTGGACATGTAAAGTACCAAACGTGTTGCACCTATTTAAAAGTCCACAAAGCTTGTCATGATCACCACTCTTCCAATTATGTTAAAATAAAACAGTAACTTAAACACACATATCCCAAGTTCTGGAACAGAAAAGCAAGTCTTTTCATGTCAAATTGCAACTCTCAAAAATCAAAATCAAAACAAGTGAATTTAAAAGATTGTTTCCCTTTTTAATTTGGTAAAAAGGTACTGAAGACACATCCAAATGGCAGCAACCCTTAAGAATATGGGTCAAGCAATTCTAGGAGCCAGGTGTCTTTACCATCTAGAAGTTGCAGAAAATGATCCAGATCTTTCTCCGATACAAAGTCCTGATCCGCTGACGTTCCAGTAATGTACCTGCAGGAACAGTCTAGCACGTGTAAGAATTTACAAAGGTTACAAGTTCATCGACAATGATAATTTATGCTGGTCTAATAGAAGCACATGAGCAGAATCGGAACTTTTCATTCAACAATCATCCAGAAAAACCTTATACGAAGGGCTCGGCCAGTAAGTTATGCTGGTATAAAGGAAGCACTCAAAACAGAGAGGAAACTTATACTTCGATAACACGGTGGATGCGACACGAGGACATCCCAAGGGGTCATACATCCTAGTCCTACTCCAGAGAAAACTTATACTAAGGACGCTGCACGTAACTTTCTCAGTTAATCAACTAACAACTATCTCTATACAAATCTAGAGAAGAATAAAAACACTTATTTCCAGCAGAACCCTAAGTTAGAAATTAACCAGGACTGCTAGATCAAGATATTCACATTCTAGAATCCTTAAATAATCGAAAATGACGCCGTCAGATTTTCAGAAAAATCACTTGCTGAATTTAACACGAAGAGCAGCAAGGATACCATATTTGACAGTCTACCATATTTAAATAACTTAATGCCAATAAAAGAATTCGCTGCATTTAAACACCAAAAGAAGCAAGGTGATAACTTCAATTACAGAAACAAACATGCACCAAATAAATCTTTATCAGCAAAAATATATTAGGAAACTTTGTGGACAATCAATGCACTCAATTTCCTCACAATACTCACAAGCACTCGTACCAGAGATATACCAAGTAAACGAAAGCTGATAGCAGATGTCAAAACAAAAATTTCATCTGATGAAGACACTGATAATTTGGAGCGAGTCTCTGGTGAAAAAGAGAAAGGTTAGACTACCGTTATTCAGGGACAGAGGGAAGCCAGTGGAATTACTGGAAATGGGTTATGCAGTTCATATCCAGCACCTGAACGATGTATAGAACAGTGAAATGAAGTGTGCATGCATCTGGAAGGAATACTGATGCAAGTGGCAGAGTTGAAACAGATGAAAAGGCAAGTGGCACTCCTCACGAGTGGTCTGTGCAAAGGTCACGAGGATCGTGCTTCAAAGCATACAAAACTTTCTGATCTGCAGAATAAAGCCAAAATCTATTTCCTGGAAATGATCATTGCATCCAAAACATAGTAAAAAACTAAAGCCAAAGGTAAAACACCTACAGTGTTCAATTTACTAGCTAAACATTAGGAGATAATGGTACTGATTGAACTGGAAGGGTGTGGGGGGTGTGAGGAGCTAGTGATCGAATGTATTTCATAATTGTAACAAATCCCATGTCAAGTTTATACATGCAAATACTTTATCAATGTTCTAGACCTCCATTCAATCTAGATACCCTATCACCTGAGCCCAGAGAACAGCTAAAAAGAAGAAACGGGATGGAGATTAAATAAACAAATAAATAAGGAGCCAAAAATGTTAACACGCACAGATGTGCAGTTAAATGCTTTTTGGGACAATAGAACTTTCCATAAAACTAAAACTGCTTGTTTTCAAGGATGATACTGAAACTTGAGAATAATAAACGTATATGTCAACAAAATTCTACCTGACACATGAATGGAAATTATAACGCACATAAGCACAATATTCATTTTTTCTAGTCTCTCATATATTAATCTACTCTACCAATATCTAGAGGTGGAAAAAATAGGCAAATGGTTGATAGATCCTAAATCTCTGGCTAGTAAAATGAGTACAGGTTACAAATTAGCATACTCATTTACCAATTATATACCTGTTTTGCCGCTTCTACACATAATAAAATTCATTGAACACATATTAGCTGTAAATCCATTTTAAAACTCCGTTTCAACGTGTGAAAGTGCACAGCAAGTAACAGTTAACACCAACATAGAAATAAACATGCCAGTAGAAACCTATCTACTGATCAACAAAACAGGCAGATCATGTAACTGGTTGGCGTCTTAATGTTGATGAGAACAAATAGATAGAATTTTGTCACATTCATGCCAAGGCTCAAAGAGTCATAACAAGAGGAAAAGATTAAACTACATAGCATTTCTAGGCAAGTTTACATGATAAGTTTCTAATACAGGCTTAACATGCAAGATTTTATAGCATGGCTTTGCATACAGATAACTTTATTCTTCAAAGGTTCATCATATCAGGTTTTATAACAGTTCAATCAGAAAAGTGTGAAATAATGTAAACACTTCTCTGAAGTAAAGTGTGCAATTTATGAAAAAATTAAAAATACCAAACATAATAATTTTAGTATTATAATAATCAAACTGCAACGAGAATTTTCCCTCTATCCCATTTTATGTAACACTAACATTATTTTGGGGAGTAAAATAGTTTTCGTTTGACTAAGATTTTCTTAAAACTACGTTGTAATATTTTGGATTAATAACTGTGCTGATGTATGGTCCTTTCCACATAGTTTTCAAATATGTAAATTTTATTTAAAAGAACTTGAAATATCTATGCCGAAATCCACACTGAAAATTAGGTGCTTTGACTCTCGTACTCCAAACCCCTTCACAACAAAACAGGACGAGGGCAGTACAATAATGTCGACATCAATCCAACTCCTCAAATATGGTAGTCAAAGAATCGATTGTTTCTCATTCGGATAACTTTGCACATCATTGTTTCAAGCGCTCAGTTCTTTAAAGCGGATGACTTCACCATGACGCGGTAACACCTCATCTTGTATCACTTTATTGCTTTAATCGACGAAGTGATAGCTTTTAATAACACTGGTTGAATGTGTCTTATTTTATGAACTTATCAGTATAGGTTTTAAGTTCCAAAACTAGCAAAAACGCAGGACATCAAAAATGGTAAATTGCTTACTGCTTTTTAATCCTCATTTTCGTATATGTTGGCTCGGTTCACTCCATTTATGGAAGTAAAAAGGATCCATTGAAACTACCAGCTGTATCTACCATATCATCACTAGTCATATGGAATTACTGTTCTAGGAACCACCTATTAACTTTTGAAAATGGAGAACATCACGACCCATAATTCTGAAGAGAAATGTTATGGAGTGGAAGATGATCCACATCCTCTCCGTGACTTTCGCCAACTTGCTTATTCAGTTAGGAGTCTTGTGATTATTTTTTCTTTGCTTTATATTCTCTTTCCTTAACTCATTCAGCATGATGATGTGACTTTTCTGAGAGCCACCCATATTGACTTTATCCATGCTTCACGCATATCACCTGTGCACCTCCTACAAAAGAGAGGTTCTCCTCACATGTGGATCTCCACAACCATTTTCCCAAGAGAGCTCGATAAAAAATAGTTAGCCTTGGTATGCACAAGTCTCCATTTCTGATTATCCTCTCAAATAGTAAGAGTAAATAATAATTAATGAAAGGATACATCTTAGCATTCCCACACTCTCTAGACCACCGACTCAATCTAAATCCATAAGGCAATCCCTAATTGTATAAAAACTGAATTTTCATGTTTATTTTTGTTTGTGTTACACTAGAGTTGTAAATTCAATCGAAGTTTTGATTTTCGAACTAGAATGTGTTAACGTACAAGTAGAGCTCCGCTCAAATACTAAAGGAGCTCTAAACCATGCTCACACTTGACCAGTAGAAGTTTAACAAGCCTAAAGCTCGAGCTCGTCTTTGCCTAGATATACTAAACAGGCTCATGAGATTTTCTACTTGAGTTCTCAATATATAATTAATAGAAATTTATTAAGGTTTAATATAACACATCTACATTAGAGAATCAAAATAGGTGGAGTAGTATTATATCTTCATATAAATAGAAGAATATATTTGGAGTAGAAAAAAGTACCGAATTTCTTTTTGGACTCAAAGAAAGACTTTTATTAAACTGGATTTGTAACTAACAAGCTTGCAATAAAACTCGAGCATACTCCCAAATCCCAATAGAAATTGCAGGAAAGTATCTAACGCGATTTTTATTTAAATATTTAGACAATAATATGCTTCCTCTGTTTCAAAAAGAATAAAACTATTACGAGCACGAGCATGAAAAAAAAAGCATAATTTTCCCAGGCTTTCATGTATTAAGAAGAACAAAGATATCAATTTCTGCAAAATACATTTACATCTTATACTCTCTAAATTCAAATTAAACACAAACATCTATTATGATCCAGAATAAGAACCAATCAAAAAACATACTTGTTCACGGCATCATTGTAAATGTGCCATTCCAATAACGAAACTGATTTCAAACCCGCATTCCGACCCGGGCTTACCAAATATGAAGACCCGGAAGTATCAACGGCCGCAGTTTTCTCCGATCAGATTATACGGAAATTGCTGTAAACGCTAACCAAAACCGGCAAGCATCTAACCCGGGAAGAGCTGTCCAGATGAACCAATTGTTCAACTTAGACCGAAGTTGAAGTTTACATTTTTCCAATGGCGAGACGAAAGAGATAACAAAACAAAGTGCTGATGTGCGAAGAGAAATTTTTAGGTGAAAGTTAATTAAAGAAATTGGAACTTTGTGTGTCGAATAATAAATCCCCTTATTTGTTGCGATTATAAGTCGCGTGCTGCTACTGCGATTTCTAAGTCACGTTCGTTATTAAACTTTATAGGTCTCGTTTCGTAAACCTGAGTTTTGTAAGTCGATTTTGACAAATATGATCTACACCTTCAGTTTTTGCGCTTTCATATTGTCACATATAAATTTTCTTTCGAAATTGTAGCTCTTCATTTATAACTTTTCTTATTGTTACATATAATATTTTTATTCATTTATAAGTTTTTTCAATTGCAAATGACTTGAAAAAAAGTTTCTTCTCTGATAGCAACCTCTTACATAACTAATGATAGTTAATTTTTTTTTTCTGTTAAATGTAGAAATTCACTCATACATGTGTACTCAATAATGCTTTATCAATTGAATTTATTTTAGGCCCTTAGTAAATATGTTTTTGCTATATTGAAGAACAACTCAGTACTTTGTATAGGAGAAATTATCCCCTCTCTTTTTTTTTTTTCTTTTTTTTTTTTTTTTCGAAGAATCAAAACTTTCCACTTATTGGTAGTGGAAAAATAAAGTTTTGGTAAAAAAACTAACAAAAATGATGAGAAAGTGAAATAATAGATGATCCACACTATTTGATAAACTAAAGCACGACAAATGACAATCTCTAGAAATATTGATTCAAGTTTTATAACTTGTTTTTGAATTATATTATGCATCACGAGCCTTTTCACTACGAGTAAAATTTTGAATTTAGTCATTCTGAAAAAATATTTAATTTGATTCATTTAAACATGATTAATGTTAAACTTGAACTTATTTTTTTCGTCACAAAATGCTTTGATAATCAATACAAACTAGTAATAATGTTGGATTCAATCGTCACAAGCAAAACATTTAAGATATAATGCTATGAATTTGAACTTGAGATTGAAGCTTCTTAGATAAAAATATGTGAAGTTCTTATTCTAAATCGGTGAATCCCAGCTAGATATTTTAACCCAAAAGGAAGTTGGATAATTAACTATATCCATGTATGTCGTACTTGATCTTAATTTTAATCTCAAATCGAGTCATTATTTCTTGAGTTTAGCACTTAATCCAAATTTGCTGTGCATTTTATCCAGTAAAGGTGTAAATTACAAACAGTTCAACCATTCAATAATTTCATTAGTTTGTTGTTAAAGATAATAAAACAAAGTGCTAATATGCGAAGAGAAATTTTTAGTTGACAGTTGAAGTAATTGGAGTGAAGGAGTTTCGTGCCGAATAATCGTATTTGAAATGCGATTTATAAGTGGCATTTTAAAAAATTCATTTATAAGTCGCATTTAATGAGAGAAACTAATAAGTCATATTTAGGAATACGATTATAATTTTAAGAATGTAATTTATAAATCGCATTTAATGAGAAAAATTATTAATAAGTCATATTTTAAGAATGCGATTATAATTTTAAGAATACGATTTATAAGTAACATTTGGCCATGCAATGAGATTTATAACATTAAAGCGATATGTCAATTTGACAAATACGATTTACCCCTTCGATTTTCCCGCTTCCATATTGTCACATACGGTGTATTATTATTTTTTTCTTCAAAGTTGAAGCTTTTCAGTTATAATTTCCCTTATTGTTACATATATATTTTTTCAATAAAAATTATAATAGCTCTTCATTTATGATTTTTCAATAGCGAATAACTTAAGAAAAAGGTTTCTTCTCTATTGGTAACCTCTTATATAATTAATGATTATCAATTTTTTTGGTCGCTAAATGTAGAAATTCACTCATAGATATGTGCACTCCATAGTGCTCTAATATCGCATTGGATGAATGCGATTGTAAGTTTCATTTGTTATGTGATATGTAAGTTGCATTTGAAAAACGCGATTTATAAAGGAAATGGGACTTATACATCTCAAGGTCATTTACACTTTCAGTTTTCCCACTTCCAAATGGTCACATATAATTTTTTTCTCTCAAAATTGTAGCTCATTTATAATTTTCCTTATTGTTACATATAATTCTTTTTTACAAAAATAGTAGCTCTTCGTGTATAATTTTTTCAATAGGAAATGACTTATAAAAAAAAATGTTTCTCGTTTGATGGTAACCTCTTATATAATTAATAATTATCAATTTGTTTTTGCTAAATGTATAAACTCACTCATACATATGTATACTCAATAGTGCTTTATTGATCGAATTTTTGTAACCCCTTAATAAATTGAGTATGTGTTTCACTGCTAACAAATCAGGTTTTAGTGACGGACAAATTTTGTAGCTAAACAGAAAAATCTGTCGCTAATCTCATTTAGCGACGGATTATCAAGAAATTTTATTAGCTACGAGCGTTTTAACGACAGATTAGCAATGGCGTTCGTAGCTAATTCCAATTTTTTTTAGTGTTTTGCTACATTGAAGAATAACTTATTACCTTGTACAGAAGAAACTTTTCTCTCTATCTTTTTTTTTTTTTGTTTTGTTTGAAGAATCAAAACTTTCCACTTTTTGGTAGTGAAATAATAAAGTTGTGGTAAAATTTTAACAAAAATGATGGGAAAGTGAAAAACATAGATAATCCACTTTTTGGTAAACGGAAGCGTGATAAGCGACAATCTCCAGAAATATTGATTCAATTCTGGTGACTTGCTTTTGAATTTCTTGAATTTAGCATTTAATCAAAAGTGTTTATTACAAACATTTCAACCTTTGGCTGTGCAAAATCCTATCTTGCATCAACAATTACATTTGTTTGTTGATTCAAGTGATTAAGTATATCATGCTGATGCAAGGTAAAAATATAAAGAAAAGGGAAAATGGAAAATGTGCAAAGTTAAATTAAAGCTCTTTTTTTAATAATTGTGATATTATTGAAGCTTAAAACCTTTTAGTTTTTTGGAAAACTACAATATTTCTCATCTTTTTACTATAAGTTTCTGTTGGAACGCGTTTATCTTCCTTCTTTTTCTTTTGAGAAATTTCATTAAATATAGTCAAGTGAGTTACAAAAGAGAAGGTACTCAAGTTATCTCTCTTTTATTCTTTGACTACTTCCAAGAATATTTTCCACCAAAAATATTGACAAACATTATTAGTCAAAATACATTTCTTGTAAAAATAAGAGTCCAGGTTATATATTCACTTACTTGGCTTTCTTGATTACCTGGAAAAATTTGGTTAATATTTTTAATGTGTGTATTCGCGATAACTTCATTTCTTTCGACGGAGAGGGAGTGTACATTCTTCTAATTCTACATCTAGGGTTCAATTTGTGTCATAAATACTAAATAGGAATTCAACTATTATGGCAACAGAAAGTTTAATTTAGAGAGAGAAGAAGAGGCAAAATGTTCTTATCGTCGATCGTTAAAAAAAAAAAAAAAAAAAGGTTCTGTCTTTGAGTGACAAATGAGAAATTTATGAAAAGTTATAATTCTCACCATGGAGTAATGTACTCTTTATTAATGTTGTTTTTTGACCGGAAGACCGAGAGCTAATTATCGAAACTTTGGACTATCCAGACACACACTAGGATGTCTTATGTTAGCTTGGAAATTATCTTAGATTCTCTCTAACGAAAATATTGATGGAAACACAATCTGATATGTATTTACCTACATTTTGTATAGACAAATAGACAAGAACAAAATTTATATATAACTCAACTGAATTGTTGTTATTCCTTTATTCAGATACTAGAAGCTAAGAATCGGATTATAGATCTTGTATCGCGATTTTCAGGTGTCGAAATCATTTATAGTAATTTTTGCCTTAATGTTGTTCTCAACCTTAATTTTCTCATTCTAAAGTTAAACTCTTGTCCTCTAAGTTAAACCAAGTAAAATATTTTATGGAACATTTGAATCAAAATTAAAACTAGAATATCGGCTATCGGTAGAAAAAGCCACAATATGGACAAGTATTAGATTTTCATGCAAACGTGACACAACATGTCACACAATTGTAGTAAAAAGTTTAGAAGAGGAGCTAAGTGTTAATGATGAAAGTTAGGTGAAGGGATTAAGGAAAAGTTAATTATTACCGTGGATGAGTATAACGGGATGGGTGAGATCTCTTCACCATTATTAAAAGCTCTTAAATTTGAGCGCTCTAGATGAAAAAGCACTTGGTTGAGAGCATTTTTTCCTTTACTTAACTTACGGAGCACGATTCTGAATTAATCGAATTAGTCATATACGAATACAAAATTAATGGACAAAGTCCCAAAAGAAAAAAGTAAAGTCAAATATCAACCTAGTTTCTCATGCAGCTAAACCGTCATTAAGTGAAATGGTGAAAAGAGAAGTTCTAATGAAAAACTTCATATTCCTTGCAACTCTCTACAAGTAAAGGTGTAATTAAAAGCTAAGACTCTTCTTCCCAACTGTATAAAAAGGTGAAAACCTAACCCAACTTTATGTTTCTATTCCAAACTTTTTCTTTTGCCCAATCAAGTCATATTTTCACACTACGCATAATCCATGTTTTTCAATGAATTTGGTGAAAAACATAGAAAGATAAAGGGGACTAAAGTTGTATTCCTTAACAAACACCAAGACATATATTACATTTCTATGATCCATTTTTAGAGAAAAAAGAATAAAACTGAAACTCTTGAAAATAGGAGCTTCACCTACGTAACCATTTCTTTTTTTTCTACACTTAATTATTACACTCTTAAAAATAATAAACACAAGGAGCAAGGAAATTAAAATACACTTCTATTGCTAATTAAAGTCAATAGCGAGGGCATCTTTATTTATTTCCATTTAATAAACCTATGTACAAATAATTATAGCACAGACCAACCACTATAAGTATCAACATCAATAGATAAAGGGTACCTAGAAAGCTAAAGTGAATTTAAAAGAATTTTTTTTTTTGTTTTTGCAGTGAATACTGCTTCGTCTTCAAATAAGAGGTCTCGGTTTCAACCTGGATATGAAATCATCTTTATTAGAGAGTACTTTACTCTAATATTGGACTTTCGGCTCGAATTCAAATTTAATTGTGCCCAGTACGAATGTCGGACACCTGCCGGAAACTAAAGAAAAACTTAAACTTGCAAATAATGAAGACAGTAAATAAATACCAGTGTATGATGTCTCTCCGTTTGAACCATCCATTAGCTGTTTAACCCAATAAGAAAAATGACATAATTTTAGATGAAGTATATATTTCACAACAGCAAAAAAAATGAACCTGAAATGATCCTTATAAGCTTTTGATGAGTAGTATATTGATGAAAAACTCTTGAGTTGAGGGGAATGAAGCCTGGTCCGAAATCACTCAGGATCAAATGATCATCATCTCTGATCTACGGCGGAGAATTCAGAATTTAAACGTTGTGTATTTTGAAATGTATATCAAACATTATTTATATCTGTTTTCGTACACATATATAAGATTCGACCCTGAAACATTGACAAGATCCGCCACGAGCTCTAATAGATTGATCAATGATCAGTTTACATAATGGTTTCGAACCAGACAGCATTCCCCTCAACAAAATCTAATTGGTTTTCCATTTTGCTTTGGTATCTTGAGGAGAGGGAATAGGAATATTGGAACTGAGACAAAGAAAGAGAGTTTAATTACTTGTTTTTGGTTAGGGTAAGGGTTGTGCATGATATATATATAGGGCCCTTAATATATATCTTTTCAGGAGTCATGACTTGTTAATTTGACCTTTTACTTTTCTAGCTACTACACGTTCTATAATCATGGTTTTGAGTTTTGACTGAAAATTAAAACAACAGCTATTTTGAATAAATTTTATTGGTAAAATTAAGTTTACTTTTGGTTAGGGGAAGTTATGACCATTTGCCTTTTATAATTATAGGTTTATTGGAATTAAGATCATTTGCCTTGAGAAAAAATTGACATGAATCTCATGAATACAATTATTAAGAATAAAAATTTGGTAGTCGTATATGATGTTTATAAAGATTATGCGTATCTGAGTATCCACTAATCAAGTAATCCTACTCGTCAAGAAGGGAGTGGAGATCGTTCGGGCACAAAGCACCCTGCATTCACGTAAAATTCGAAAAAAAATCATATTCTTAGGAATATGCTACAGACAGCCTACCTTAATGCAAGTACTAATGACTATTTATCTCTTAATTACAATAAATAGAGTATAAAATGATATTTCTGAAGAAGTCAATATTAGAGTTACTCGTGAAGCAGTAGCCTAGAGAAAATCAAGGCTTAGCCCTACCTACTCTGCCCACCCTACAAACCCCACGTTTTAAAACAGCCCTAACAATAGAAATTATACCATAACTATTGTTTCTCTTCAATAATAACCGTCCAATCAAGAATCATTGTTAAATAATGTAGTGTCGAGCCAACTTGCAGACACCTTGATTAATTCAATGATTTAATTATTATTTTTTCCGTCTCATTCTAACTATCGTTTTAGTCCAAAATGTCCAAAATAATTGTCACTTTAAAAATTTAAGATTAAATTTGTTAAATATTTTCAACTATACCCATGATATTAAAGAAGTTGTACTTCTTTTTAATACTACTCAATTTTCAAAGAGTATTTAATAGGAATAACTTAGTAAACTAAAAGGATATTAAAAACGGGACGGAGGGAGTATCTCCCACACAAATACCAAGTAACTTTATAATGGTAATAATTCTTTTCTCCATATGGAGATATTTTAATCAATATACTACATCCTTCCAAGTATTAGTAATTTTGCAAATTGAATTTATTTTAAAATATTAAACATTTAAAAAAAAAGAAATCATTTATTTACTTTTCTTTTTCAAATCTACCCTTACTATTTCAAATAGTGAATTATTAATTAAATGAGACATCTAGGAGGGAAAAAAGGTATAGAGTTTAGTCGACAACACTTATGATTAAACTATCAATTTTCTTTTCTTAATTAGTATGCACAAATCTTAAAAAGACAGATAATATGAACCCGAGAACAAACGCAATCTTTTTGTTTTGTTGTTCCTATAGAATGATTCCAAACTTAAATGAAAAGGCAAAAACAGGTTGGCTAATTAAAGCTTTTGCAGATCTTAGCCCAACACAGAGTAAAGGAAAATATGAAGTGGGCATAAGAAGGTGAAAAAATGTTGAGATGGCCAAAAAAATGTTTTATTTACTGTATTGGATGGTATTTACTGTTGTCAAAGTCAAAGGTATGTCCACTTTAACATCTTGAAAATGACATTGTTCTTAATGGTATTCAATACTTTTAACTCCTCTTACTCAGTTAGTTCATAGGGGAGCTAAAATTTGAAGCATACAAGTCTGAAATTTTAGTTCGTTAGTTATTGAGTTCTAAATTGTTAATTTATATATATTTAATAAAATATTTTAAAATAAATACAAAATTTGAATCAAAATTATTGAATTTAGCCAAAGCTATATATAAGATAAACTCTATGTCCGTCCCTGAGACACTTACCCCACCCCTACCCCAACCTTGATCCAATTGATACGTCACCCAAACAAACAGTGGCGGAGCCACCTTATAGGAAGGTGTGTCAAATGACACCTTCGTGAAAAAAATACTTTGTGTACGTAGATAAAAAAATAAATTATGTATGTTTATTATGTATTGACTCCCCTTAGTTTTTTGGTATATTTTCTTCTTAGTCTTTCGCTTTTTTAGTGATATCTATAAGAAGGAATACCTGTCTCAAGGTAAACAGGAGTTCCCGGCACTTCGATTCCTAAGAAAGAAATGAAGATCACCAAGATCTTTGATGGCGAAGTGCGTACCTAGTCGCTGAATGCTCTTTATCCAGTCGATGAAGATCCCGAAACGAGAATCCAATGCACTAACTCCTGGAAGCTCCATTCATGCCCACCTACCGACCGAGGAAGACACTACCGATCCGAATCGTCAGAAAAGAGTAGTAGGCATACTTTCACAATAGTCTTGTCCACAAGCAAATCAATGTTCGGCAGTCATTACAATAGGAAATAGATGCGAAACTGTTCATTTAAAAACTTTTTAGCATTCGGAATGCTCTTATGTGTAGGATTCAATTCCTGTATAAAGAGCTTCTTCAATAATTCCAATTCCTGGACTGAAAAGGGGGCCGGGCGTAGCAAGTTCTTTTTTGGGACACATAGGCTATTACAGACGCCATCCTTTTGTTGCGGCATGCTCCTCAGATTTACGGATTCGCAGGGGGCCTCAGGCCCTACTTAGTTTCGCTAGCCTTTGTCATTATCAGTTTGCTATGCTTACACACAAGACTACCCCTCTTCCCGAAAGCTTCGCGGGGACTACTTTAGGATGACGGATGACGGATGACGGACGACCGCCCGTACGCTGTCTCCGACATGGACTCGGTGAAATTGAATTCTCAGTGAAGATGCGGAGTACCAAAGGCTAGACGGTAAGACCCCGTGCCGCTTGGGCCTAAGCTCCTGAACCGGCAGGAAGAAGAAGCGCACCCGAACCCCCCTTCTACTCACATCCAAACATCTTATTGGGGAACGGGGCAACGCCCATGAAGCTCCGGCAGAAAGGGAAGGCCTGCCAGGCCGTAAGCCCATGGGTGCAGGATTCTTCGAAAAAGCGCGGGCTGACTCTGAGACCTGGGACTGCACGCCACTAAACGGCGCTATTTAACGTCGGTAACAAAAGGGAATCTTTCTTTTTCAGTTAAGTCTGCAACCTTGTGCTACACAAATTGCTTCCGGTTCTAAACTTTCAGCTTTGGATGGTACACCTCCCTCTGATCCTTGTCAGCAAGCGTGACGAGAGGGCGAGGTTCAAAGGAGGAAAGGCTTAGGATGGATACCTAGGCACCCAGAGAGGAGGAAGGGCGTAGTAATCGACGCTCTGATCGTTCACCTCAAATGTGACACGTTCCCTCCCATCACCCAGGTTCGGGTCCATAAGCAGTGACAATTGCCTTATGAAGACTTGCTTTCGCTACGGACTTTTATATATTTTGACACCCATTAATAAAATCTTTGGCTCTGACACTACAAACAAAGTTCATGAAGTAAAAGGTAAGTAAATGTGGTCCATAATAGAATGTACAGGGACAGTAATCTTGACTATAAAATTGACATTAGCAGTAATTTCCTAATCATTTTCCTGGTCATGCTTTTCTTTTAGAAACTTATTGAACGATCACTTCACAAAAAATAATCACACGACTTGAGTGCTAAGCTCCAAACTTGGCTGCTAAATAAGAGAAATCAATCATAGCTAGTAATTAGACTATTTGACAGCTTTGATTGGAGCTACAACTAGCATGAAGCAATAATTCTTCTTTCTGTGGTTGGCAATTGTTAAGGCCTAACGATTAAGGGGATGAACAATTATCTCCTCGTGTGATTTTAGGTAATTTTTATCTCATTAATAAAATTTGAATTTAAATGAGATTTAATATCTATTTTATTAATATGTTATCAAAATTATTCTCGCATCATGAGCTAATTTTTCGCATTTGAATTAAATTCAGTATGTTTTCATGACATGATAAGCTTATCCGATGCTGGATCCTGTGTTATATTGCTCATGCCAAACAGATGTCTAATTGTGGTTGTGCATGTTAAACGTCCCACATTGTGTATTTTTTGGTCTCCCATTTATGTTCGATACTCGTATTAGGGCCCGATTAAACTCGAATTTGCAACATGAAAATCCCACATTGAGGGAAAAAACTTTTCTAACAAAGGCGACTCGATACAAAACTCGAACCCAATATGCTAATTCAAGATGAAGAAGTACTTGTCATTCTACCACAACCCTGCTTGTTCATTACGGTGAGTCATCCTATACATGGTATGACAAACAAGCGAGGGACAAAACCTCGAGCAAAGAATGGTAACAACATACATCCATCTACCCATCACAATGATTAATTAACTGGGAAAAAATGCACAACTAGATAATTAAAAAAATAAAAGTACTCTAGTTTAATTGTTAAGTATTGACCTTAATACTGAGTTTAAGACTTTTAATACCATATCCTAAACCACAAGGCTCTTGAGCATACGAAAACTCAGGAGTTGACACTCTAAAGTTAGAGCAGATATACCAATTTGACAAACCAATAATGAATGATCAGAAATTTTCATAGATTACACCCTGTTAGAATGGATTCTAATTCAAATCAAAGACATTAAGTAACATAATTTAGAGCCAATTGAAGAACATAAATCCATATATTTATGTTTAGAGTCAACTTGTGAACAAATCCAATGTAGACTGAATGCAATGTAGGCAAATAAACTAAGATAAGAGTGTCAATAAATTCAAGATGTCAAAAGCAACCATAACTGAATGACTGACCTTTTTGACTAGTGATTTTCTAATCGGGAAGTCATCTTTTTTGGCAAATATCTACAGGAACACTTCAACAGAATGTGCTTTATGCTATATTTGCATCTTTCCTTTTTCCTTACAAATTTTTCATAATTACTCTTTACCTGATTGATAAAAACAATAGTTATGTACCACTAAAGAACATCTTAAAGCTTGCCTCTTTGTACTCGCCCGAATAGACCTTCCATCCCCGTCGCCAGATATGGCAACAAGCCTACCTAGACTTTATAATTTGGCTTATAACAGTGTTTTCTCGGCTAGCTTGTGCGTGCTTTGACTATTCTACCGTATACTTATAATATCTCACCAGCACATGTGCTGAGTAACTCTGCCCATCAAAACTTAAGTAGACGAGAAGAGAACATTGATCACCTATTGTTATTTGTCTCTTTTGGAACTTAAACCTTGATCTCTCATAGTTTTCATCCCACTTCATTGATCACCGGTCCACACTGAAGAAACATATAGATAGTACTAAGATCGCTAAGGCAGAACATTGACACACATGCTACTATTCAAATTGCAATTTACAAAGACAAAGTGGTCATGATAGCCAGTTTCTTCATAGATAGATTACAAGAAAATGAGTCACTTTACACAAGTATGGAAATAACTTACAGAAATTTACACTTCATAAATAAACGCCACAGATCACTGCAAAAAAGCTTTTGCAGTTTAAATAACAGTCAAATGCACAACCCTTAACAGCAGTAACAAGAAGCAAAAGAAAAGAAAAGAAAAGTTCCTCCTCTTATTAAATTAGAAGACTCACAAAAGGCTCAAGAATGAACAGTTATGTCCACATTCATTTCTTCATGTATCTTAGTCATATATGACTCATTTATCTCCTCTGCATGATTGGCCTCATTGTTAAATTTGTAAATGGCAGTACCGCTCTGAATATTTACACGGTTTTTCCTATTTCTGGAATCAAAGGCAGCATTTTCATTGTAAACTTCAAGACTGTGGCGAGTTCCTCGATCATAAGCGCCCATCCCTTTGTTTAAACCAACTGAGTCACTGCAGCTCTTCCTTCTGCCCAACTTCGGTGATTTCGCACGTGTTGGCGGTGCCTGCAGTTCAAAGCAATAAGAATTTAGAATTATAAGGTGGTTATATTCCATAGACAGCTAAGGATATCAACATTTGAGCAACCTTGTCTGCACTTTCACACACTCGTAAGGCCACTTACAACAATGGAAATATTAAGTGCAGATCAAAATTTTGGTGAACACCTTCTTCAATCCATAACAGTGACGGTAATGCATTACCTTCTTCAGTTCAGTCTTTGGTGGAGGTCCCTCATGGTAGAAGCTTGGCATTGGACTTGCCTTAAACATCAAACTTTTTCTCAGTTGCTTTATAGCTGCCTCTCTCTCTTCCTAAATATTGAAGGTAAGAGATAATGAAAGAAAAGATATTTATAGTTGAAGATAAGATATTCATTTACTCAGTCTTCCATTGGTATTCCACTTATACTAGAATAACAAGCAATAGTGGTAACAGCAATAAGATGCACCTTTGTCCTTGCCTCCCATTGCATTTTCTGGGCCTCCATAGCTTGATGTTTCTCCTCTAATTTTGAGTAGAACTGCAAAGAGAAAATCAATATAAGAACTAACCAAGATTTAAACATTTTACTTTAAGAAAAAAAATGAAAATTCCTTTCTCATCGTTGTTCTTGTTGTCATTTAAAAGGGGCTAAGTGAGAGGAACAACATTGTAGAAAGTAGAAACCCGAAACACGATAAAACATAGAACTAAATGAGCAGTTTCTGCAATTTAGTAAATCAACAGCTACCTCTTTCCTTTTCTCTGCACGTTCAGATAATCGGAATATAGGGGCTGATGTGGCAGTGGCCCTGGATTTTCTTGATGGTAGCATAGCACTTCTCATTGTGGATCAAATAGCAAAGCAGCATCATAAGACAAGGGAACACATTGATATAGCACAAACCTTATTAACTTAAATCAGGGGGAGAAAGTGGATACCAAGAAGTAAGTGAGCATGAGTCTTCTTCATCAGAATGCTTCTTGTTATCAGGTTGTAGCGGCTTCCTAGTTGCAACTGGTGAGGACACCTGGACACAAATACAATAGCCACGGAATCCGTTATAAACAGGCGGTTAGATCCATAGACCACTAGAGTAATCGTTATGCATTAACATTTCTGAAACAGTAACACATTTAGGAGGAATTTCTCATCACCTATCAAAAAAAAAAGGAAAAAATAAAGAGGAAGCTATCTCATTAACCAAAGAGAGAACATGAGCACAGTTTTCATTTCCAAGATCAAGTGCTATTGATGGATCCTCTCCCCTTAATGATATAAGAATTTGCAGATAGACAGGTCAAAAAGCAGATTACCTGCCTAGGAAAACTGACCTGGTTTTGTTTTGTAGTTGTGACTCGTGAATTATTAGCTTCAGGTGACTTATGTACAAAATTAACATTGTCTGGATCATTCCCAACAAGACGAGTTCCTTGAGACGCACGCTTCTCAGTTGCCAAAGCAAATGGCTGAGGAACTGTACACTTCGTTTTGCAGTTTCCAGCAGCAGATTTGGTTGCCGATTTCACTGAAGCTCTTGACCTCTTATTATCATCTTTTAATATTGGGGCTTCAGATTTGCTCTCCTTTGTAGGTAATTCAGTCTCACATTTTGAGCTACGTATATATTGCTCCTTGGTGCTCTCAACTTCACAAAGTCTTGATACTTCAGCTGTGCATTCCTTCACTTCATACTCCTTTGTTTCAACACTCTCATTCAGCGTATCAGTTTCTTGCTCCCCTATAATAAGCTTCGGTGACTGAACATCTTGATTACCGTCAATTAGGCAACTTGAATCTGGAGACGCACCATCACAGTAACTCACACTACCATTTTGCTCCTTATCCATACAGATATCAGTAACTTCCAGCTCCATTAATCTCTGAGATTAAGCAAAATAAATAAGAAAGCATTGAATCAACTACGGGCTTCAAACATGGAAATATATCTATTGATCCACCACATATTATTGATCATGTAATTTAGTTATTTGTCTACCAAGAAAATTTGCTTCCTCCTATACGTTTATGCTAAAAAAAAGTTCTTGATCCATCTAATGTTTTAATCAATCTATGCACACTGATTACTGAATAAGCACGTGCATGCATTAAACTGAAATGGTCCTTTAGAAAATAGCTATAGCAAACAGAGATCTAGCAAAGCACACTTTGAACTTTGCAGTTGGAGGTTTGGAGCTACATTTATCTTAGTTTGCACTTTGAAGCCGCTAAATTGTGCACATAATGAATTTAAGATACCCATATAACAAACACATAAGGCTTGCCGTCATAATTATTGATGGACGAAATCAAAAAGAAAAACTCTGTTGCACTTTATGTAATATTTGATCATTAATGTCTTTCTATCTGTATATTTTATAGTCAGGACAAAGACATTTCATCAAAATAAACCAAATTTTCTCTAAGGGCTATGTTATCCATTGTTAAACTTGCTCATGTCTTTAAATGAGGGAACACTCCAACCCCAAAATTCCAGAATCTGAGCATTGAGCTGCCTTGGAGTCTGAGCATCTCCTCGCGATAGCCAAATTTCAAACTAGTCACAATCTCACAAAAGATTAGTCAACATCTTGTCACTGTCATGATGTGTTTGACACCAAATGATTTAATGTAGAGCTTTTTAACGAACATAGGGTGGTAATAATAGAGCCTTTGCAACAGCAAAATAAAGATGGAGACTACAGTTTAGGCACCATGAAAAGGTAACCCCACAATCATGAAAAGGGAAAAGAGGCAAAATCTTTTTGTTCCTCAACAATTAAATAAGCAAAAGGAACCTAAAGATACCAGTACTAGTACTATCGCTCAAGAAAGGAAAGTCAATACCTCAAATGATAACACCACAACCTTTTCCTCACACTAAGTTATCACATCCATTTACATGTATGAATATCTACCTCAACTTATACGCAGAAAGCATCCATATACCTACATATGCAAATAAGTACCTACAGACTCCTATACAAGTTAGCAGGAAATCCAAGAAGTCCAACGAGTCAACAGTTTGTGTCTGAACTTTATGTGATCGAGTTCGAAAATCTAGCACAACTCATTTGATTTACTGAATTTGAAATCTTTCATAACTTATTTAGTGCATTTTAACACATATACAGGGTCTGAACTAAAGCTACCAGGTTTCGATGAACCTAATATATTCTATAACCTAATATTTCCATACTACATCTTCCCCTGTTTGTTAAGGAGGTTCTAGATAATAGTGATTGGAGAAAAGATAGAATCTTTTACATGCATTTCAATGGAAATGAGTAACTATTTTGAAAGTTAGAAACACATAAGTCCTTACAACAAGCAATATACATTAGGGATACAAGAACAAGAAAAACCACATATTTCCTCTGAACATTATCAGTGCTGAATGTATGATAGGAGCCAACAAATATTTTATAAGTGCTAACTAATTAATCCGTGTCCCAAAATATTTCGTATATTCCACTTCCCAGAAGTCACACTAAGCTCAGTAACAGTCTAAGGTGTGTCTTTTGCCACTTTGATGGAGTATCATTTTAGCTCAAAATACTGACTAAGTTTATCCTCACTAAGGGCAGCTCGGTGCACTAAGCTCCTGCTATGCGCAGAGTTCGGGGAAGGGCCGAACCGCGGGGTCGGGGGACGGGCCGAACCGCAAGGGTCAATTCTACGCAGCCTTATACTGTATTTTTGCAAGAGACTGTTTCCATGGCTTGAACCCGTGACCTCCTGGTCACATGGCAGCAACTTTACTGGTTACACCAAGGCTCCCCTTCAACTTTATCCTCACTAAGCAAAAAAAAAAAAAAAAGCCAAACAACTTGGGACCGAGGGAGTACCAGCTAAAACGTAGAAAAAACAAAATTACACCTCTAAGTCAACCTCTAAAATCTGAATAATCTTATCTAATTAATGGAAAAGGTCTTTCCAAGACTCCAGAACTTCATTTGATTCTTCAACTGAAATGTGGAGTCAGCTGAAAAATCACAATTTTACCTCATAAACCCATTTCAAGACTCCACACCCCTTAGCTCCTTCCAAATTCTTACACCTACCAAAACTATAGCTAAAACCTCAGTGAAGGGCAACCCGGTGCACTAAATTCCCGTTATGCACGGGTCCGGGCCAGACCATAAGTGTCTTTTGTACGCAGTCTTACCGCTGTTTCCACGGCTCGAACCCGAACCCACGAACGCCAAGTCTCCCCTTCGATAAAACCTCATTATTTATACCCAAAAGGACTCATCCTTTAAAACCACATTTGCTTTAAGAAAAACACTGTTGAGACCCTATGTGGATCTAAACCCAGAATTTACATTGCATTAAAACCAAAAGTTCCCAATATAAGAACCAATAACAACGAACCAAATGAACGCACAGTAAATTTAAATTTAAAAAAAAGGAAGAAAGATTTACCAAAAATGTATCAAAAAGAAGAAGAACATTCAACCCAGAAACGAGATGTGTAATGTGTGTGAAATGTTTGAATTTTCTTGCAACTGACCTTCGGAAAGAGTGTACTTGTTTGTTTGTTTTGGTTTGGGTTTAGTTGTTTCTGTGAGTTTGCGCCTTTATCCAGCGGTTCAGGGAGCGGTGTGTCACTATATGTATGTCGTCCCTGTTACTGATATATTTATATGTCTCTGCTTCTCAACTTTCAACTCCAAATAATTTAATGAAAAAGAGGAAAAAAAGGAAAAAAAGGAAAAAGGAAACAGGGATAGATAAATAATACTACTAGTAATAATGATAATAAGACAAAAAAAAAGAAGAGGATTTTAAGTATCAATAAGAAAAAAGGAAAATGAGAGAAATCATTTTATTTGTTCCACTTTGTTCACTGATGCAGACTCAAATTTTCAATTAATGGGTTATGAATTTTAAAATAGCGACTTAAGTGTCAAAATTTAATAGTTGTATTTATTTAATAAATTTTTAAGACAATACTCTTTGTCAGTAAATTTCAGGATACTTTCTAGATCCTTTAGGCAGAAAAAATGAAAAGATAGTCTCTTTAGTTTGAAACTTGAAAATGGTAAATATATTCGTCAAATAATTAACAAACTCTGATTATTAGATTTAGCAGAATATTATGAAAAAAAAAATTAATCAGAAACACCAAGAAAATCAGTCAAATCCCAAAAATCGCAATACCTCAATTTGAACCAAACACCAGAAATGATAAAAAATTGTAGAAACTACATATCAAATAGTTGCACTAAACTCCAGAAATAAACAAAAAATAGCAGAAACTGCAAACCTACATCACCAAACGTGAGCTCATGTTAAACTTCTTTTATTTTCAAAATTTTCGTTGAATTTAATTAAAGGCTTGCTTAATATTTGATGAAGTTCAAAAATGTTATTTTTTACTGACTTATAAAATTAAAACTGCTTTAAAATATATTTAAGGGATTATTTTTTTGTCATTTTTCATTTAGGTGCATGCATTCATAGGTTGACGATGTGAGAAGTGAAATTATTTTTCCTAGAAAGATTTTGAATTGTAATATTAATACTTTTGATCACAGCTCAGGGATTAACTCATAACACCCCGAAAACAATGCACCAGTTTAACTATAGTTGGTAATATATATAAATATATATAGAGAGAGAGTATACTCATCCAGTTAACAAAAAAAAAAATGGAAAAGAAAAGAAAGAAATAACCAGACCTTAATTAGGTATAATAATGGCTAAGAGGCTAATGAAATTTGAACTTGTTACAGCCAACACATCTATATTTTTACCTAAGCTAAAAATTGAACAATCACCCAAAGATGTAGCTAGGCGACGTAATTGAGCTTGTCACCCTTACTGAATTGTCTCAACGACTCAAGGATTTGAAACTTTTGAGTTTAGGATTTTAAATTTTAAATTAGTAAATTTTAAATTTATAATTTATATATATTGAATGAATTTTATAAAATAAATAAAAGATTTAGACAAAAGCTATAAAATTCTATCGAACTTTATAAGCATAGGGCTAGCTCCACGCTGGTTTTAGCTATAATAATAAATAAAAAAAATCGATAGAGAATGTCTTCCTTTAACTATTTCAAGGCGAAGTTGCACTAATTGAATTAGTAAACTTTAATGAATATCGGAGTTTAGAGAAAATAAAAATAGAAGGGAGAGACACGGACGGTAAGACTTTGAATTGGTTTGACTACTTGCAAATACCCTGCTAATGGCGTGGATTGTTACCGTAGTATTCAGTTTTTATTCAGTATTTTTAATACTAAGTAAAAATAGTCATTATTTTATTAAAATTCATACGAAAAGATATTTTTATTCTTTTTTAATGAGTGACGTGTAAATATTAAGGACATGGTATCCTTAATATTTACGATGCATACATGAAGTTAAAGATACCGTGTCCCTAACTTTTACACTGCACATATGAAGTTAAGGGCATAATGTCTTAAAGTTTAACAACGGAAGGTGCAAATACAAGATACTTTATCCTTAATATTTACACAACATTCATGAAGTTAAGGACACCATGTCCTTAATATTTACACAACACTCATAAAGTTAAGGACACTATGTCCTTAACATTTACACTGCACACATGAAGTTAACGACATCATGTCCTTAACATTTACATTGCATATATGAAGTTAAGGACATGATGTCCTAAAGTTTAACAACGGAAGGTGCAAATACAGGACAATTTGTCCTTACTATTTACACAACATTCATGAAATTAAGGACACCATATCCTTAATATTTACACAGCACCCATGTCTAGCACAGGACTATTTTCGTGCGGACAGGTAAAAATTTATTAAGCACTGGCTAAAGAGTAAATACATTTTAAAGAGTAAAGACATCTTTAATTAGTGGCTAACTGTGCACTTCTCCAGCAAATACAAACAATTTATGAGCCCGTTTTGATTGGCTTAAAAAAGGTGACTTTTCAGCAGAATTAACTTTCAAGCCAAAAAGCAATAAGTTGGGGTTGCCCAGCTTATTTCTTTTAGCTTGTTTTAAACAATTTTTAATTTATTTTAAACACTTTTCGAATTTACCAAATACTAAAAAAAACTAAAAAGAAGCTGATTTAACCAGCGTAAAAATCAACTCAAACACTCTTTATATAATATAACTAATAACTTAATTTACGCAGATAAGCCAATGTTGATCTTCGAAGGTGGCTTAATCATTAAACTTGAATTTCTATCTTTTATGGTTCCAGGATTTTATTTTAAAAAATTGGAGTTTCATTCTAGAGGACGATCTGAAACAACCATTACTAAGCAATTTTATACCAAGATAATATTATTCAAGAAACTTCTAAAGATACATATTAAATAATATATTTGTCACTGTGAATCGAAATATATGTTGTCGTAAATATAAGCATACGTGTACGTCGCAGCAGACATACAGGTTTATAAGGTTAACTGGTACTGTAATATAATAACAGCAGATATATGTAATTATGTACAACGATTTGTAATCTTATTCAGTTTTGAAGACAAATTACCATGTCGGTCAAGTATTATTATATTTATAACTAAGGATCTTAGAGTTATTGCATATCTCGTATTCTTTATAACGGTAATATCTGGCGAACTTGCATGCAACTTAATTATTAGATATTTGTTATTTTTTATTAGTAAACCAAATAAGCCGTTACGAAGCGCCATCAGCCCAGGTCAGGCGACCCGAAAGGACCAGACATAAACCACCCGCTAAGAAAAAGGTAAATAAGACAAACGATCAAGCTGGCAAGTCAGAAATACAGGGTGGATTTTTTCAGGATATCCGATATTATTACCCGTTAAGACTTAATCAAATGTAAAAAATACCTAACCATTTGTGTATATTTTCACCTTGGTCGCTTATGGTTTTCTTTTCATTGCTTTTAAATTAAACAAGAAGATGATCTTGATTAACTCAAGTAGATTAGAGAAAAAATGCCTAAACTCGACGCTTTAACCATAAAGAGTTAAACAGTCAAGATGACGTTTATGTCTCAACTGAAACATGATTAGAGACAAAGAATTGTGCAATCAATTATTGCTTTGGTCCCATCTTTGATTACTATTTGCCAACCCTTTTGATAAAGCACTAAAACCTTTTTTAATATTTTTATTCCAACCACACATTCTTTTTTAGTTTATTCTTATAATCTCTCTAGTTTGACCAAAAATTATTCTCCAAAATATAAAAATTAATTTAGAATATTTTGAATCCTTCATATATGGACCTATTATTGAACCTATTTCAAGCAACTAGACTGTCACTATGTTGTTGCATGTTTTTTTAAGAATAAAAATCATTACCTAACTTATTATTTCCATGCATCTTCTTAAGAACACTTCCCTCTTTTTCTTTCACTTTGTTTTTTCCCTTTTTTGTGGGTGGGGGAATCAATGTGAGAACGAATTTACGTGCATAAAGTTTGTCTGAATCCAATGTGTGTAACCAATCAATAATTGCATTTATGAAAATTTGTTTATTTTCACTTTTTTTTCTTAATTTTGTGAGAACCCATGCATGTATCATGATATCTTTCAATAGGAAGAGCGACAAATTGTGCATTCATGAATAAATAATTAATTTAAATAGGCGTGTATTCATCCGCTTAGATTAAAAATAGTATGTTATAATATATGTATAATTCATAAATAATATATGTATAATTGTGTATAACCAATGTATTATGTGTATTGGTTATGAAAAATAAACAGTAAATATGACCGGTTATTTGTGTAAAGATCCGTATGTATCATAGAGTATAACTTTATATAATCAATGTATCATATATATCGAAACTTTACCATATGCTCGGGGAAAAAAAGAAAAGAAGAAGCAACCCCCTAAATATTGAAGTGACAGAGTTATTATACAAGAAGCTAACCGAATACCAGATGAGAAATCAAAAAAAAATTCATTAACAAGAGTAAGGTGTTAAGCGATTTGTTCCTATTTACATATCCTAACCCTAACTAAAAATATAAAACAAAATCCTAAAACTTCTTGGAGGTTAGTTCATTCAATCTAATTCTCCACTCAAAGCAAGGTGGCCCATGAAAATTCCAACATCTAACTAATATACCATAATCTTCTTAATTAAGTTTAATATTTAGAACACTTTAGTCTAATAATGAAGTGGTTTATCAAAAGCATTCACCCTTATGCTCTCTTACGATGGATGTGATACCTAAATTTTTGATTTTTTTTTTTTTTTTGGATAAAGAAGCCACAAAAATCCAACACATCTAATTATTTTATTTATTTGAATAATATTCCAAATTCTTTGAAGATAAAAGTTGATGTGTTGGTTGATATATGGCATAAATCATACTATTATAGTATAGTGACTTGTGAACTTTTAGTGTCGCAATCATAGGAAGGTTAGGCTTAAAAGCAAACAAATGACAGATATGCAACAATTATCTTAGAATTATCTTATTTCTTGTTCACTAAATGACATGAGTCAACTAACTACAAATATAATAAAGTTATATTCTAGCTACCAAAAAAGAGGCCATTTTTAACTTTTTATTGATTGTTTGGTCGATAATTAGAGCTGGAAATGATTCATGTCGTTTTACAAATTTATTGAGAATAAAATTTTGATGAAAAATAAACAAATGATGGTAGTTCCACTATAATGCAAATGCATAAGTTTCGAGAAAGTTATACCAAATACACAAAACTACACTTATATAATTGTATATCCATACATACATATATACATGTGTGTGTTGTGTGTGTCTAGAGCAAAATGGTACTACGACGACAGCAACAACATACTCAATATATTTTCACAGTGTAGGGTCTGATAAGGGTAGTGTACGCAGATTTTACCCCTATCTTGTGGAGGTAAAGAGGTTATTTTCAATAGATTCCCAACTCAAGAAAAAAAATAGTGAAGAAGCCATATTGAAAATAATAAAAACAAGAACAGTAATAACAACAAAATATCATGCAATAAGAAAACAAAAATAAGAAAAAATAACATGTAGTAATAGAAATCGAAGACTAGCAAAATGGTACTAGTAAATTGGAAAAATGAATTAAATAGATGGTGGACTACTTTCACATTTTAATATCTCTAATTTATTTTACAAAGTGTTGGAGGGTTTTGGGCATTAGCGAGAGAGGAATATAATGACAGTTGATAGCTGGCAAATAATAATAGTGTAAATAGATTTATTTGGGAAAATGGATTAGTTTTTTGAGCTCATTAGTTTGCATCTGTGATTTTGATTAGGTGTTTGGGGTGATGTAAGTACCCTTTTTAACATTTATAAAGGGGAATGTTATCACAATTGGTAGCTACCTAATACTCCACAAAATACATAAAACTTTTAGTAAAGAAAAAGTATCAGTCTGAGCTCATAGGTGTTATTTGCAATTTTTTTTAATATCGTATGTAATTTTTCTATTAAAAAAAGATGTAAGGATATATCTATTGATTGGGAATCTGTTGAATCTTTCTCCAAATTTATCTAAATGTAATTTCTTGTATACAATGTATAGGTACAATATTGGATAACAAATTCTTCTTTTTATCTGAGTTTTGTGTTTCCTGTTTTTTTTAACTGGCTAAACGTGACATAGTTCTAAAGCATATTCTGAAACATATGTGAAAAATCTGAACATCTAATAAAAAATCTTAAGATAATTGAGTAAAGTAGCACATAATCGTCATCTTAAGACAAGTGTATTCTTTAACACCATAATATGGAGAAAGGTACATTATCTGATTGATCAGCTCCTTTGGCCAGAATTCTACTCGAACGAATATGGAGTTCTGTTGACAGAGACGAATTCAAGATTTGAACTTTATTGGTTCGGAATGTCAATGAACCCTCTAATCATTTGAGTTACTGTTAAAAGTTAATATTTGTACATATTTAGTAGATTTCTTAAGACATATGTAGGGTATGAGTCAAAGCTGCCGTGTTCAGCTGAACGGATGAACCTGTAGCTTCTACTGTGCATCTATGGAGATGATTCGTAATTCTTGTAACTAGTTCATCTGTAGCAGTATTGTCATAGGTCTCTCAGTTTTTTCACGTCCTCTGTCATATATAAGGGCACACCAGTATACTAAGTTCCTATTATGCGCGGGATCCCGGGGGACCACAATGGTCTATTGTACGCAGCCTTAACCTGCATTTCTACAAGAGACTGTTTTCACGGCTCGAACCCGTGACATCCTGGTCACATGACAACAACTTTACTAGTTACGCCAAGGCTCCCCTTCTCCTTTGTCATATATAATACACCAGAAATTATGAATTTTGACTACATAGCACTAGATGCTTGCTTTTAAATTATTATGCTACATAACTAAAAATGGCAGCAATTGAATATGCTGCAGATAAAGTGAAATGATTTGTTAACAAAGCCAACTGCTGTAGAGAAGTAGGAGGAAATTCACTATCTCTAAACTACTTGTAGAAGTAAAAATACAGATGCCCTGAGGCAGTAGGAAGTGTTCACTAAATTAAGGCATTATGAGAGAGATAACTTGGCAAGAGTTAATGCTAGAACTTTTACCCCATTAGCAATATCCTCAACAGATGAAAACTCTTCAGGCTTATGGCTATATCCTGCAAAATCAACAACAGACATAAATATCAATCCAATCCTCCTATAAAGTTGCCAATAAAAGACTGATACAACTTGTGCAGATGCTTCGTCTTTGTCGCTATCCACTGCTTGTGATGGTTAATTCATTGTGTAAATTCCTTATAATTATCCAGCATATACTCATCTGCAACAGTTTCCCTATCATAGTTCTTCTACTGTCATAAATATGGTATGTTCTAAATGGATAATAGGTAACCTTAACTTGAAGAGAGTAAGACTAACATCAACTACACGGAAAGAAAATGGAAAGGGATAATGATATAACAAACAGAAAGAAAATGGGAAAAAACAAGTAACGCCAAAAGAAAGTGAGATGACATACCCTTGTAACAAGGAATGAATATCATGCCCATCGGAGATACTCTGCAATGATTTTAGCATTACGTTTAGCAGAATTTTTTGGTCGGACAGCATCAGAGAAACGTTATTGCAAGGAGATAAATATACTGCTTTCTATTTAACAGGTATCCTACATCAACTGCATGTACCTCAAATCTATTCTGGGGCATATGAACTTAAGAAGATAAGATGCATAAATAATAGTAATACTGGGTAACCCCCCTCACTTACCTTGCCATGAACAAGGAATCGTGATAGGCTCGACTAATCATTTTCTTGCGAGTCAAATTAAGCTCTTGACATGCTAATTCCGTCGCCTCGGTGATTGACTCATCTGAAAGAGCAGGTGGATCTTGATTCACTATTTCAAATTCAGAGAGTATAACTTTGCGTTTCTTAGCAATGGTCAAAGCTGACTGATGGATTTTCTCAATTACATGATTTCGACGGCTTTCATCAATGTCTCGTGTATCTGTCTCATCCAAAAGAATAACATGACTTTGTTATCAGATACAGCAAATACAGACTGTGTACTAGGATGTGGATAGAATGTATAGCATTACGTGAATATTTAAATCATGAAATGCTACTCTTTTTGATAAACTAGAGAAGAACATGATTTGTAGAGAATAAAATACATCATTTTGACGGGAAGTATACCTATTTCAAGGTGTGCCATGCTCGGGATGCTGTTGATTGCTCCAGGATGCAGCTTCAGAATGCCTTAAAAAAACAAATTCATTACATCTTATTGAGAGATTACAATAATACTGAAACGGAAGGCTTGACTATCATCTAATTTGATACCACAAAGCGCTGTTGCTTTCACTATCCAAAGTTAAGGTCTAAATTCATTAGCGTGCCTATTGTACTCATAAATGTTACTCACAATGATTAGTTGTTCCAAACTTTAATGAATCCCCAATTTCTCTGAGTTCCATTCTCAGATTTGTAAATTAAAGTATTTGTCAGAGCGCGAGGTAGTTGACACCAGACCAGTGTCTTCTGGTATGAGACGAAAAAAATCGGCTTACCAACAGTTCCAACAGTGTCAACGGATCCTGATTCCAATACATGTTTCTCCACAGCTAGAGCCAACTCCGCAGCAGCCAGTCCCGCATCGTTTCTGTTCCAAATTAGTTGCGGAGAGCAATCAGCCATATAAGGGAACAAATTATTACCAGTAACATTGCAAAAGGAGAGCATATATATATATAAGACTAATATTCCTTATTGTGCAATCAATATAGGATCAAACAAATGTCCTTTAAATCTTAAATAATTCAGATGAAGTAGCTGAAAAACCATAGAAGACAAAATGTTTTACGGCGTGAGAGTCACGATGCAAGTCAGGAAACAGGGAGCTTACAACAGCAAAGATGGGTTTTCAAGAAGCAAATGAAATGAAAAGGTCAACTCTAGAATTTGCTTTAGTTTTCAAGCTTAGGATAATGAGAAACACATAACTTGAGAAGAAGGCAAGCATGTAACTTTTGAAAGTTGATACACTAACAGCCAGAGTGAATTCTTTATAAGCTGGAAATCCCATAGTATAAAGTTTTGAACTTTCTAAAGAAATTCCAAGCAAAAGCAACAGCATAACACATGACACCGGGTAGTTATCTGTCTATCACAAAGTAGACAGGAAGACCATTTTAATACCTTTTAAGAACGAAGCACATCTTTATTCATAATTTTAAAAATGAAATAGAAGTTGGTTAGCAGGCAGATCGATCTGCAGAATCAGTTACCTTTCTGGCATCAGTGCAGCTCCAGCATGGCCTCCATTGCCTTCAAATGTTACTTTGATGCTTGCTGGAGCGGCGATAGCAGTCACAACACCAATGGAAGTACCTGCATTGACAGATATACCAGCTTAATTGTTGATATGGAACACATCTAAACCGGTCCTTGCATTGGATTCTCAAGAGTAGGATAAATTTAAAAGCAGCCTACCTTCTTTTTCTAGAATGGGACCTTGCTCTATGTGCAACTCTACAAAAGCAGAATAGCTTCCTTTCTTGAGAAAGACTTCAGACAAATCCCCCTTAGCATTCTCATAACCAGCAGACTTGGCAGCATCAGAAAAGGAAATATTCTGGCCGTCAACAGTCTTCTTCAGAAGTTCTGCAAGTTGTACACTTCCTGCCAGTAAACGGCTGCAAATATCATGACCATCAGAATCTCAACTGGATATGGGATGCGTTTATATACTCCTTGATTGCAACATAAGCTTATCAGAGGAACTGACTCAGTGAATGCATTTGCTTATGCACTTAGGTGCTAGAGTAAGCGATCAAGTCCTAACCTTCCGAGACAGCTGATCCCGAACCTCGTGGGTTCTTCGGAGGTGAACAAAATCACTTCCAGTGACCTCTTAGGCTTGAAACCTGACCTGAGGTAATTTAGATTTTAAGTCAGCAACCAAAAGACAGAACTCTGCAGCCAAATGCAAAGTGTATCGATAATTGTTTCTGAGTTCCATGACTCGGCCAATACCCTCTTTTAATTGCAAGAGTTTTTACTGTAAAAAATGCCACAATCCTGTAAACTTTAGCCAATTCCTTCATAAATAGTTAGCTTAAACTTGATTAAACATATTGAATGTTAGGGAAGCCTTCAACGAAGGAACAAGCAAAACCATCACAAAATCTGATACCAGCACTACTTTAAATATACTCCTTTCTCCAAAATAAAAGATTTTTCGTTCCTTCTTCATTCTGTTTCAGTATCTTATAACTTAAGCAGTTAATGAGATGCACTTTTTTACTTACCTTAAGTCTATGTTATTTTCCTGTTATACGTAAATTTTGGTCGTAAAGCACACCTAAAGCTGAGTGTTACCCTTACATGAAAGCATACAAACCCAATCAACAAAAACCAATAAAGGAGGAATTCGACAATAGGCTTCTCAGAGAAACATAATCATGAGTAACAAATAAAAGTGAGTCAGATTAAGCAGAGAACTGCAATTTTGCATCGACAATTGCATTAAAAAAAAAAAGTAAAATTTCTAACACCTCAGAATTATAATGCAAACGAAAACTAAAGTCATCTTAAGAACTGTTTGTTTTATGTTTCAATAACTTAAATCTGCCAAGTGATTTTTTTTATTTTTATGTAGAGACCTACAAATCTAGGCTAAATTCTAGGATTTTCTTAATATTAACTGAGTCTGATGGTAGAATCAGATGTTAAGTTTATCAGGATATATGCATACCGCTTTAGCACATTAATGGCCTCTATTGCACCCAAAACACCAACCACGCCATCATACTTCCCGGAGTATGGTATAGCATCAATGTGAGAGCCAGTTAAAACAGGAGCGAGCTCGGGTTCATAGCCATTCCTGAGAACCACCAAATGACAATCATATTCAAGATATCATAGATCCAACGCAAGTAGAATGGTTGATGGGTGCAAATAAATGTTCAAATTAGACTATCTTCTAAACAGATCATATTACCTAAATCAATGCTAAACAGACTTTTAAAAAACCCGTGCCAATTTGATTGTCATTTTTCGTTTTTGGAAAATTAAAATGTAGATATTCAGAAAATCTCATGAAATGTATTTCCTCATATACAAATGGAATAGAATATATTTCAAAATGTTAGTCAAAAGTTTCCCTAGGTTGAATCTAGGAAACAGAAAATTGTCAAACATTTGGCATATTTGAGTAATACGGAGGTATTAGAAAGAAGTGTCTAGCAACTTCTGCTTTACAATAAATGGAGAAAAGCATCATGAAAAAAACACTTACCATCGACCAAAAATGTTCCCAACAGCATCCTCTCTGACAGAGAGACCAGAAAGTTCCATCAAATTTTTAATATACCTGCATGATAAAATAAGCAAACAAGCAATCCCAATGTATTAATTATTTACTTATTCAGAAGTAACAACAATGCTTCCAATGTTGCTTTTTGTGAAATTGGCCAGCAATGAAATATGCATTTCATACGGATCTATGGGCAACAAGCTAGAAATCTTACAAGAGAACAATAGTGCAAAAAATGTTGAAATCATCTAATACCACAAGAAAAGTCAAAAGCAAAACTAATTGATTAAACATCAAATCGGAACTTCATTAACACAAAAAAGCAAGATGGATATGAGTACCAGAGAGAGGAATTTATATATGGATATGAATTTCACTACACTGCCTTAAATACGCCCCTCTTTTTTCAGTTCCGGGTCCATATATAAATTCCTCTCTGGTACTCATATCCACCTTGGCTTCCCCAGAGTAATGCTTATTTCCTTAAAAATGTCTATTTTCTTTATTTAGTCAAGTACAGACCATTTGTTGCATACTGAAAAACCCAAAAAGTTAGGACGAACCCACTTTACACTTCTCGAAAGATAATATTCCACTTTTCTCCTCAAAAGTCAAAAGTAGAAGCAAATACCATCTTCACATTTTCAGAACTTAAAATTAAACGTTGAAGCAGTTTCTCGAGCTGACATTATCAGGATACAAAGATCGAGGCAGTTTTGCTTCTTTGGCAGAACATGCTCTCTGCCAAGGATATATGTAGGAGATGGAGGAGTGCTGTATGGAAAATACATTTCCATGGCACCAGGTCATACACCTGATTACCTGTTTCGTATCCTGTGATTACTCAAACAAGAGGAAGAGACAAAGACAGTTCAATTTATTTTCAATGAAGGTACTGAACTAAGTACACCAGCTACTCCTTATTTTCAATGAAGGTACTGAACTAAGTACACCAGCTACTCCAAATTCAAGTCCACATTTGCTCAACTTTTAGCTCAGTACACTTTTTAAAATACAATAGCACAACTGATGTAGTTTTTAAATACAATAGCACAACTGATATAGACTTTATGCAATGTCAAATAAGCAAAAGATTATTATAAGCTGGTTATATACCTCCTTGCTAATACATCCTTCTCACTGTACAGGATCCTGGTGACCGACGGCGCAGGTGAATCCGAGAAAGTTGCTAGCTCGTCTATCTAGAATGACACACATAACAAACTATGATTAGACAGCCATAAGTTCATACAAGGGGACTCAAAAAATGCTAGAGTGTCATGTTTAGGATTTAAACTTGTGACTAAAGCAATTTTTTAACCCTTTTACTATTAAACAGAATCATCCCTTGTGTCAAGGGGATTCAATGATTAATATAAAACCAAAAAGTAGTATCATTTTTGCCCTATTTGCGCAGAACAATTTTCCCCGCGAAGAAATTCAACTGAACCCCATTGCCTCCCTTTAGCTCTGCCCTTGTGATTAGATAAAATTCTAGATAACATTCACCTCAATATTATACCAAATGAAATAAGTTGTAGCATATGCAGAACTATAACAGCCCTCTTGACAAAAAACATACATTCCAAATGCATAATATATCCTCCAAAAAGATCCAGTTGATTTGAGTTACTGTCTTTCTCAAACACAACATCACAGAAATGAAGCTACTAATTTTACGCTTTTCCCATGTACTTGAAAAGACAAAACAGTTATAAATCCTACTTTAGATAAGGTACTTTTAAACTCAATACTACAAATTGTATCCTACTTTAAATAAGGTTCTTTAAACTCAACACTAAATGTAAATCACAAAAGATATCCAACAGTAAACGAAAGTGGTTGAAACGATGAACACGAAAGATTTGTTTTTTCTCCTTTTTCTCCTTCTCTTCTGCACTTTGAGCTGCATTTGATTGGATTTTAGGAACAATGATGAGTATATGCAGCAGTTGAAATGACCACTCTGTTTCATCAATAATCAATTCACATTTCAATATGCTGTTAAACAGGTGAGCTTCAGTGGCGGAGCTAGAATTTTCATCAAGGGGTATCAAAATATAAATAATTAGATATGTCGAAAAGTTAAGAAAAGTCAACGTATAGTAAATATACATCAAATAAAAAAAATTATCCAGCAATATAGTGTAATTTTCCGGCGAAGGGGTGTCGCTTGACACCCCTTGGTTCAATGTGGCTCTGCCACCGGTGAACTTTACACAATTCCTAATGCTTAGTAAAATGAGACATCATTACGAAGGTTTCCAACAACAAACACAATTATACCTCAGTCCCAAACAAGTTGGGGTCAGCTATAATGAATCCCTACTGAACACGTTACACTACTTAAACTTATCTCATGCCGATATTATGCAAAACAAATAAAAAGTAAGTATAAGTTATATATATATACACAAACACTCTAGACCAACGCTTCCAGCAAACAAAACAAAATTTTGCTCTTTTTCTTTCTTTTTATTTATTTATTATTCATTATTTTTTTTAGTTTGTTTTCAATAAAAAGGAAATATAAACCCAATTCAGAGTTCACAAGAACTCCATCTTCAGAGGCTCTTGTTACTCAAGATTCAATTTTTATGACAAATTCAAGAACAGACAACAAAGTGAACAAACACAAAATTACTATCCTGGGATTTGCTAATTAAATTTACCTGTTTCTGTAGACTTTCAGAGTTGACAGAGAGTGAAGATAAGGAATTGGGATAGATTGGTTCATGAATTGGGTACCCAGAAAATTCCTCCATTGTTTTGATGGTCATGTCTTTCTCATCTCTTTGAGCTGGTATTGCTTGAAAATCAAGGATGAAGCATAGAGAAAAAACGAAGATGAAAAGAGAGAATCTCAAAGCCATAACTTTTTTTCTTGATACTGTGATTGTACTGACTGGACAATTATCATAATATATGCTGTAGTGGCCAACTTATTGGAGTCACGTGTTGGTTTTTTTGGTTAAGTAAATTATGAGAATCATTGTGGATTTTCACATAAAAGGACATAAAATGGCTACTGTATTTGTCACATGGTCACAATCCTCAACCTTGGAATAAGTGTAACATTGGTTATTGTTTTTGAATTATAATAAAAAATAAAAATAAAAAAATTATCCATTCAAATTGGAGAGTAAATTTAAATTGGAGTTTTTAAATTATTTAAAGTAAAAATAAAATTACAAAAATAAAAAAACTGCCAATTTAAAATTCTTTGTTTTTTAATAATTTTTGTTTTTCTTTTTTAAAATAAAAAGTTTATTTATTCAGAAAATATTATTGAGGATAATAGAATAAAATATAAAAAAATATCTTCTATTATATTATTAAAAGAAAGTAGCATACAAAAATTTAAATAAAGTAATATTCTAATAACAGTTTATATTAATAATGCGATAATACTAAATATTGGATAATATATTATAAAAAAATACAGAACAAAGAAGTTACTCGATGCCTATATAATTCTCATTAATTTAATAGAGATTTATTAAATTTCAGATAATATTATTGAGAACAGTAGGATAACATTTAAAATAAAAAATATTTCAAAAGTAATAAAATGTATATCTTCTATTATATTATGGAAAGAAAATATTAGACAAAAATATTAAACAAAATAATATGCTAATAAAAGTTTCTATTAACAATGCAATAATACTAAATATTAGATACTATAATAAAGAAAAATACAGAACAAAAAGGTTATTCAACGACTGTACAATTCTCTTTAATTTAATATAGATTTTATACATTAAAATTCGGATAATATTATTGAGACAATATGATAGAATTTAAAATAAAAATATTTCAAGATTAATAAAATATATATATCTTCTCTTATATTACAAAAAGAAAGCGAGTAGACAAAAATATTAAACAAAGTAATATTGAATTAAATTTTCTATTAACAATGTAAAAATACTAAACAATGGATAATAGAATATAAAAAATATAAACCAAGAAAATTATTCAATGATTAAAAAAAAAAAATAGCGATTTAATTATTGGCTATATCATATTGACAAATATGATAGCAATTAAAATTTTTTAAAACAATACGATAATATGTTTAAACAAGCCCAATCACAATTTAATTTAATTAATTTTTTTTAGTATTGACCGCGCATCGCGCCGGTACAACTACTAGTTTTTATTTTCAAAAAGGAATTTTTGATGAAGATAGAATAGATTTTAGGGGTCGTTTGGTTCATAGGATAAGGTGGGATATCCAGGTATATGAATTTGGATTAAATTTGTCCCATGTTTGATTGTAGGGATTAGCTAATCAGGGGATAAATTTTACATTAAAATGTGGGATTAGCCAATCCCATCGGATATCCCACCATTGTACCAAACGATCCCGTAGAGTGAAGCTTGAAGAAAGTAGGAAAACATCTCAAATATTATTGTGATTATCCCTCGAAACATCTCAATAGCAATTGTGTTTCACATGCATTTTTTGGAGAATCATCATCAAAAAGTCAATTATTTCATATAGCGGAATGCCTCATATGTGTTTCTATAAGAATTTTGTTGGAGTTTCTACTTATATTTACAAATACCTCAGTCTATTTTAGGATTTAATGGCGGCTAAAATCAATTTCGTTAGCGAAATTAACAATAAGTCAATTAATTGGAAATTAAAGGTTCGTATTTTCAGGCTTTGGGAAAATCTGGATCGCAACAGACCTTATAGCCCTTTTTTTTAATTTGAGATTATTCTGATTGATGAAAAAGTTTGTTTATAACTTTACAATTACTTTCCATTTTGTATTGTTTACATATGCTTAAGTATATTATAGTCATATATGGATTAACTTAGTCATTTGAACTAATTGAGTATTTTTATAAGGCGACCACATTCACGCAAGTATTGACAAGTCTTTTATCCACTGATTCAAACAAGAAATTAAGGAAATGGGTTTGTACATCATGAAGAATTTCGTGGTTTATCCAAATAATATGAAGATGAAGACCAAAGACCACAAATTTAAGTTGATGTTCACGCATAAGTTCACTGTTGAAGAAATACACGATCCACATTTCAACACGTGTATTTTCACATTTAGAACCTATAAGCAGCTGTCAAATTCCCAAGAATTTGACAATACCGGGCTACTCCATAATTAAATTTCTCTCATTTTTCCAGTTTTATTTTACTTTTCGTTGTTTGTTTTCTATCTTATGAGTGTTAAGTGTGAACTAAATCAATACTAATTACAGTACATAAGCTTAAATCATGTTTCTGGATTTGCAAGGTCGCAAGATAAAACTTCGGTCACCCTTGGCCCAACAGATAGGGTTTGTTGTAGGATCTTGCGAGGATACACCGGAAAGAAAGATGTTTTCACTATTTTGTGAATTTTATTCCAAGTGTTGTCTGTATTTGCACTTTATTTTCCTCATTTTATTCCAATAGTTGTCTGTATTTGCACATTTGTTGTCTATACCAAAAAGAATAAAAATAAATCCATGCTTTATATGTCCTAGTTTTTCTAACACTCTTTTCATCTGCGACATACAAAGTGTTTGATCCATAAATTTGACAACTTAAATTGGAATTCATTTAACTTGACAAATTTTGTCTTTTGATGTGATATATCTTATGAAACCAACTTTCTTACTATAATTGTATTATTTTGTTCTACTACCACTATATGATAAATAAGCTAGATTAACATCTTGAGCTTCTCATTCTGTCAAACAGAGTCATATAAAAAGGGTAGATAGTGCAATAGTCTCTAGCTAGCATCTTCAATTTTAGAAACTTGCTTAAAAAAAGCATCTTCAATTCTAGCATCTTATGCCTTTGGGATAGTTTTATTTGATGTGCGCCGGAGCTTGAATGACATATGTTGAAGCACCTTTACTTTCAATATACTGCTTTTTAGTATGTAGTCTACATATATTATACTTTTTGCAAAAGTTTGTTAGAAGGGAGAAGTGCTTTCATAAGCACAAAACGTTAAAAAGGTTTCTCCAGATAAACGTGCATGAGAAACAAAAATACTTTAAGATGACAAACTCAAAAGCAGCAGGTTGTCACATAATTAGTAAGCATCTTGAGAAATGATTTAGTGAAGATTTTTGTGTATTCTTATGAATATTGGACAAACAGCTGTGCACTATAAGTGTTGCAGTTCTGAATCGCGACATGCCTGATAGTCCTTTTTCAATTTAGATTATTTTAATGGATGAAAAGGTTATATTTTTAAACTTTAGACTTACTTCTATTTTAAACTATCTATATATTCGTTAGTATACTCCAGTCATATAATAGAGTGTTTTTGAAAGAAATTTTTTTTTTTTGCCATAATTCTGGACTAAAAAGGATTTTATACTAATTTCATGACTATAAAGTTTCCTTCTCCTTGTGATTTCAGAAGAGATTGATTGGGAGGGAAAAGCCAAGGATAGATTTTTCTTTAAAAGATGTAATGACTTAAACACAGAACTTTCCAAATTGTTAACCAGGCATAAGTCTGTAAAAGTTTCATACTCAGAGGAAACATGCCTCCACTCAGCTCATGTCAACACTCATTGTTATAGATGCAATTTAGCAAGCATATCATCAGTTGCATCGAAATAGAAAGGACAAATGAAACCTTCAAGAACCATCAGAAGTTTTTATATGATCTTTCGATTTATGATGTTTTTTACGTACCATACTAGAAATAATACATTTTATACGTACCATTCTATGATGAAAGAAAAGAATCGCTGCGGTTAAAGTTTATTTTTCAATAAAAAATATTACTCAATGATATTTTTTTATTAGTTACATTGTGTTCATTATTGCAGATTACATATTGACAATTTCTCAATATGTGGTACTAGCACTTGATGCTCATTCAGTTATGAGATTGTCAATGGATGGAACTAGCATGGCGAGTTCAAACTGCAAGAAGAGGATAATGGAGTTGAGCTACTGTTTTAGTAATTCTCTCAAGAGTTGCTCGATGATTTTGTTCACAAGGAAGTCAAGAATTTATGCAATATATTTTTGCATTAACCCATTGATTAGGAGGTGGAACATTGAGCATGTTTTTGCTGATTATTGCTTGATTTCTTAAGAAAATGGTAATTCCCTATTTGAGTATACTTCTAGGGATGATTTTTCAAGGCTATTTTTTGTCCATCATATTTGCTATTGAACATGTTCTATTTGCTGCGTGTCAGGCTCCTTTTAAGGATGGGAAGTGATCAAGATTAAAGCGACTATATGATTTGTGTTGTCTCTGCTTAAACTCGGGGGATTCCATCTACAAATGCAAAGTTTATGGCTGACTGATATTGCCCATCACCATTTAGCTATTGCATTTATTTTTCTCGTTGCTGGTCATATGTATAGAACCAATTTCGGGATTGGGCACTGTATGAAAGTAGAATTTCATGTCATTTGGGGCTGATTGAGGTAAACATTCTTCTACATTTAATCTACTTCGTTTATAGTTGTTCTCTAGGAGTTGCGGTGCTAGGTATGGTTGTAATGAATTAATATGTTGCAAATTTATCAGCTACATAATGATTTTGCCGTAGAAGATCATTCCTGACCCCCACCAAGAAAAATATTATCAATTTTCTTGTTGTAATTACCATAAAATGAACTTTAAACCCTAGCTAAGCAGTTTGATTCCATGTCTCTCAAAAACATCCATGGCAGTTCCATTCCTTTGGTTGTCCTCCTCTCTTTGGCACCTGGCATGTAACTTTCTTCTTTCGTGTGTATCCATATTTCTTGATGATTTTCTGAAGAAGAAAAAAACTTAATTTCTTTAGTGACTTGTACAACACTCAGATAAGGCTGTGTTGTGGGCCGGTCCAGGCCCGGGACCGGCACCGGCCCGCGGTCCTGGTGGGCCTAACGGGCCTCNATGTAATCATGTTCTTGTATATGTATTCATGTTCTTACATATGTATAGTTATATATATATATATATATATATATATATACATATTGTATTGTATATATATAAATAAAACTGTATAATATATTTATATAAATAAACATAGTATATATATATATAATATATTGTATATATATAAATAAAACTGTGTAATATATTTATATAAATAAATAAATATATATATATATATCAAGGTATATATATATATATTTTAGTAATATATTTATATACTTTGATAAAATATTAACATAATAGCGACCACTTTTGGTCCATTATGGCACCAATAAAATTCCTTCCTATAAGCGACCATAGTTGGTCGCCCATGTAATTTCTTATTTAATTTAATATTCACCAATAGCGACCAACTGTGGTCGCCTATGTCCCTATATATATATTATCTTTATATTTTTATATATGTACATATACTATATTATGTATGTACATATTTATTTAAATAGTTTATTATACAATACACTCTATATATATCAAGTTATATATATAATATACTATAACGTGTATATATATATTGTATATTGCATAATACACTATACAAGATAATTAGTATATGAAATAAACTTAGTATATATACTACACTTAGTATTCATGCTTATACATGTATTCATGTTCTTATATATGTATTCATGTTCTTACGTATGTATAGTTATATATATATATATATATATATATTGTATTGTATATATATAAATAAAACTGTATAATATATTTATATAAATAAATATATATATATAGTTATATATATATATATATAATGTATTGTATATAAAATAAATATATATAACTATATATATATCTATATATATATATATATATATATATCAAGGTAAAATATTAACAAATTAGCGACCTATTGTGGTCGCTTATTGCACCATAAAATTCCTTTAGATAAGCGACCAAAGATGGTCGCTAATTTAATTTCTTATTTAATTTAATATTCAACAAAAGCGACCAACTTTGGTCGCTTATAGTACAATTTAATTTCTGATTAAATTTAATATTGAATAGTAGCGACCAACTTCGGTCGCAAACGTCCCCAGAAATTTTTCCATACCTGAGCGACCAACTTTGGTCGCTAAAATTGAACGTGGGTCCAGATTGGCGACCAAAGTTGGTCGCTATTTTTGAATTTTCTTTGACCAGCTTTGTTTGACCAGGCCGGTCAAAATGTTGAACAAAATGGCGACTACTGGGCGACCAATTTCGGTCGCTATTTTATTTAAGTTTTTTTTTCAATTTTTTTTTCTATATTAGCGACCAAAATTGGTCGCTTTTTGTGGCAGACCAACTTTGGTCGCTAATCTTTGGTCTCTATTTTCCTGATTTCTAGTAGTGATATATGAATGCAAATAGCGGAAATCAGTCTTATTTTCTTTGATCTCTTATCAGTGTATTAAATTCGAGTGTTCGAAACTATTTTGTCGTGACATTAAGTTTTAAAATATTGGTTCAACTCAGATTTTGTCATCTAAATATGTACATGAATATATAAAAAGTTAATTTCTTGCAAAATACAACTTTATGTACGACTAGGTGTATCTTCTTTCCCATTGTTCTAAATTTATTTTCCTTATTTTGGAAGAAAAATTAAAGATTTCGTTTTCAATGATTTTATGAGTTAAGATTTTGACTTTTTTTCGAAATATTTATATTTATGCGAGGAAGAACGGCCTTCATTAGAAGTCATTAATTAAGTTGTGGAGATAGCATGCAATAGAATTCAAAACATTTCAGCATATATAAGTAGAGGTCTCCTACTAAAATGATTCGGCAAATTATACACGAGGTACCATGAAGAGCAGGATATCAAGGCAATTGGAGAAATTATAATTTCTATCCTAATTAGTTTGATGTAATAGGATAGAATTAATTTCTGATTTTTAGCAGGGGCAGATGTCCAAGTCTTTGCTTTTTTATGCTATACAGTGTTTAATTGGTAAATAAACAAATTTTGATTACCAAAACAAGATAATCATGGACAACTGAAAGATTTGCCTTGAATAATTGCCAGAGGTTCAAAGTGTTACAAAAATTATTACAGAAGGTGCGACTCTCTAAATTTGTTTTTATATCCGTGTGCTACTAAAAGCAATGAGGTTTGCATATTTTAGTGTCATTGTAGAAATATATAACTGAGATACGGTTAGCATACTAAAATTTTTATTCATAAGAGATATTAAATATATAGAACAAGCTAAATTTTGTGTGTTTTAAATTTTACAACTTATGTTCAATCATGTATTTTTACAATATCTATGCCTAATTTTTAACCATTTTTATATATACAATATATGGAATACACGTGCGACACACGTGTTCAGAAACTAATCTTTATAAAAACTGTGAAGAAATATCTTTCTTATTTCAAGTCGACGCATAATACAATTTTAACTAGTATATTGATGAAGAGTTGTTTTATTCTGAAAATAATAAATAAAATGAAGAGTTGTTTTAGTAAAAGAGAAACATTTTACTGGCCTAGATATAGGGAATACCTATATATGTAAATGGACTTTGACAATACTGTATCATCAATACATAGTCATTAGAAAATTCAATCATAAGTGGCGCGATATGTGATGTTCGCTTTATGAAAGTAACCTTTAAATTATTATTTAAATATTTTCTTTTTCCATCACTATTTTAAATATATAAACAATGATACTAATATCTTAAATCTTCCTTGTATGGTCAAAAATTGAAATTGAGGAAGTACTTTCTCATTAATGAAAGTTGACTTTAGTTCTCATCACTTGTTTCGTCCTCCCTTATAGTGTCTATTCTCCCATTGGTCCACTTTCAATGATTTTTTAATTATTTTTACACATATTAAGAAATTTATTTTTTAATATTAATTAACGATATAATTAATCATATTAATTTTAATTTATCATTGAAAACACAGCAAATACCTTTAGGCTCTTCACTCAAAAGATAATTTTGAAAAAAATTAATTAATTTTTTCTTCATATTTAAAAAAATCAAATACTGTGTACTATAAAAAGAACAAAAAAATCAATCAAAATGTACTGAAGGAACATGAAAAGAGTGGCTAATAAAGCTTGTTATCCCGAATCCGTGAAAGTAAACTTTTCTCATTTTTTCCAGAAACCTTATCCAATGTACATTTAGTGTAACGCGTTTTACATTATTAATGTCTTGTACTAAAAAAATATGTAACAGTGAACTCTGGAATTTTTATTTGAGAGTTGTGGTCTAATGTGCTTCCTTGCAATAGTTTAATCTTAATTTCCATCTGTCAATAATGTTGGCTCCTGTTGGAGGAATCCGACACAAGTTATTTATATTTCTTTCTTCAGTATGTCATTCATGACCAAATCCAAGTTAAATTTCTCCATGATTTAACCAAGAAAATTAACCAAAAAAACAAAATAAATTTCTCCATGATCGCCCACGGTTAAATTGTAAAGGACAAAATACAAAAGTGATAAATCTCCTTCGTAAGGTGCATTTGGTCAGGGGCGCATGTATAGTCCAAATCATGGGCCACGTGAATCCATGATTTTTTCGTCAAATTAAGTATTTTATGCGCGTATTTTTTAGAATTTGTCTAATATTATGTGTTGGTACCCATTTTCCAAAAAAATTAAATGGTGTACTTTATTGAATATTGGGCCTAACGGGCCTCGTGGGCCGGTCCTAGTGGTCCTGGGCCTTAGGCGGTCCAAAGCCCGTGACGGGCCGGGCAGCACATAAAGCCCACCAGGCCCGGGACCGCCAAGCCGGCCTGGTCCGGGTCCAACGGTAAAAATCCAAAAAAAAAAAAAAATTAAAAAAAAATGGCCAATGGCCAATGGCCAGATTTTTAAAATCTAGCCGTTGGGCCTTCAATTTGACCGTTTTTAATTCAGAAAATAGCCATTTTGGCCCCCAAACTTTATTTTAACCCCAAACTTTTTATAAATACACTTTTTACCTATTCCCACCTATAAATACCCCTCCCCCTCCCCCCATTCTTTCATTTTTAACTCACAAATTCTCTCAATCTCTCTCAATCTCTCTCTAATTATTTCCATATGTGCTTACTTTATTATTTCAATTTCGTGAAAAATTATGAAGTTGGTGAATTGAAGTATTAAAGTCTTCAAGTCTTCAACGATATTCAATTTTCAAGAAGTTGTTCGTCAATTCGGTAAACTCGTTCCAACTCTTTAATTTTTAATATATTGTTGTGTTTGTTTTATTTAGCGTAATTATAATTAATATGGATTTTTCATTGAAAAAAATGTTTGGTGGTAAGGGCAAGAAAAAATCTAAAAGTGGTCAATCTAGTAGCCAAGCTACTCCTCCTCCCCCTGCTACCCGTCCTTCTCCACCTATTATTCTAGATAGTAATTACCCTTGTTTTCAATTTTTTGATAGTCAATTTTTTCATGATGTTGCACCCGGTAATCTATTAGATGAACAAACGATGAACGCTCTTTGTCCTAATGAAACTATATTTGAAAATGATGATTTAGATGAAACACAACCGGATTTAGATGATACACCTACTAGTCCTATTAATAACCCAACTGATGCCCCGCCTGACCCTCCTGTAGTAACCCCTACATTTGATAGAAGACCTCCTAGACGGCCCGAAACATCCCTTGTTTGGCACTTTTTTACTCAATTAAGAGAGAAAAAAAAGCTAAGTGTAAAAGTTGTGGGTCTTTGTTGGCTCATAAATATACTGGCAACCGTAACGGTACGGGTTAGTTTGACTAGGCACATATTAAAATATCCTAGAGATAAACAGAGATATTTACAAATGAAAGCTGCGGAAGAGGGGGCGGGTGTAGGTAATCCGGGTCAAACTAGTGCAGGTTCAAACTTAGTCCAACCCGAAATTAACACCGTTACCGGTGGAATTTTATACTACGATCCAAATAAGGATCGTGAAGAATTAGCAAAAATGGTAACAGTTATGTGCTTACCATATAGCTTTCCTTCTAACCCCCATTTTATATAATATATTAGAAAAGTTTATAATCCTACTTATAAAGGATGGCCTCGTGCTACCGTGAAGGCCGACATTTATAAATATAAGCATGAATATAAACAATATTTGCGATATCTATTTACCCATATAGATTGTCGCATTGCAATTACTACAGATATAGGTAGGAGTGCCAATGACTGTGACTATTTAACCGTTACAAGTCATTGGATAGACGAGGACTGGATAATGCAAAAACGCATTATCGCTTATAGAATAATTAACTCACGCTACACTGATAGATTTATTGCTAGCACGGTATCAGACATTTGTAGATATTTTTTTATTACAGAAAAAAAATATCCGTTACCATGGATAATGCGTCTAGTAACACAAACACAATAGGCATGCTTACAACTACTTTAAATATCGCATTTTCTAATATTTTTCATGTTAGGTGCATTTGTCATATTTATCATTTAATTGTCGATGACGGAATGAAAATGTTAAACATAGAAATAGAAAAGGTAAAAATGACTCTTAATTGGCTATTTTACTTAAACCGTAGAAGTAGACTTAGAGAATATTTTAAAAAATGTGATGAATGTGGTCTTAGAGAAAGAAAGGTTCCTAAACCTTGCCCGACTAGATGAAATTACATGTATGAAAGTCTAGTTGTTGCTTATGAATATAGGGACCCAATTACCGCAACCTACAATGCTCGTGTAGGTGGTGGTGATAATGAAGACGACGAGCACCTAACTAATCAAGATTGGGTTAACGTTAAAACACTTATAGATTTTTTAGAACAATTTTCAGTAGCAACTAACGATTTATCTGGGCAATACTATCCTACTATTTCTAACTGTTTAGTTTATATTGCTGCACTTGTAGATTTATTTGATCAATTTATAGATGGTGTAGTTTATCAATTTGCCATTGATTCTATGAAAAAAAAATTAAAAATATTTTTTCCCTATCCCCCCTATTTATGGCGTTGCCGCACTATTAAACCCTACCATAAAATTAGGAGGTCCCCAATTTTGGTATTCAAAAATTTATAACTCTTTGTCAGTTTCACCTGAGGAATTTGCAACACTTGGAGATGCAATAGCCTCAATTAAAATAAATGCACAGACAATTTATAATGCATATCAAACTGCTTTAGATCATGCTAGACCCAATATTCCAACTCCTACTTCGTCCACTTCACGAACAACTAAAAGAACTGCTGGCATAAAGGCCCTCAGTGCTTGGACGGAGTTCAGGGGTTCCCAAGGTGAGAATATTGGTGATAGTTCACAACTAAATGAGCTTCAAGTTTATTTGTCGCAGGGACTTGAATCAGAGAATCCCGACGGCTCCTTCGTCGTTTTGCAATGGTGGAAGGACAAACAAAAACACTATCCGGTTCTTTCAAGGATGACTCGAGATATATTAACCGTTCAAGCTTCAACGGAAGTTCCTCCGGACCTCGAAGGATTTATGAGATTTGTTAGGGATAATACTTAGAGTAATATGTAACTTTCTTAGTTTTTTTTCCTTTTAATGGTGGTATTAGTACCTTGTT
>MCJB01043377.1:128329-153812 GCA_002018475.1 Nicotiana obtusifolia
ATATATATATATATATATATTATAGCTATTATGATTACAGGGATGCATGGTTTAACGCATTCACGTTCCAGAATCATGTCAACAAACATTCCTACTTCCTCTTTGGGGTAAACCACTTGCAGCAAAATTTCCCCAGTGGTTTTTGCACCAATGGTGGCCTGTGTATGGTATATATATATATATATATATATATATATATATATATATATATATATATATATATATTATATATCTAATACATATGTTATACATATATACATATATAATATATGTATATATATATATATTATAATACATATAATATATATTAGTATATAATATATGTCTAATTGCAATCTATATTAGTATATGCATATATAGTTTACAAGAAATTTCCGTTGATTAAAAAAAAATCCGGAACCGTTAGGCCCGTTTGGGCCCGCGGGCCCGGCCCATTTAGCCCGGGACCGTATGGGCTTGGGCCCGTAACGGGCCGGTCCCAACCCCCAGGACCGCCAGGCCCAGGCCCACCTAAGGCCCAGGCCCGTCAGGCCCAGGCCCGTGATGGGTCGCAGCCTTACACTCAGAACATAATTACTATTTTGAAATTTAAAAATTTGCTATCTTTTGTCATTATTATCATGTATAAGATTATTTCCATCAACAACAAGACTGTGGTTGCTCTTTATATTTTCACTTTGTTAGATTTAATTAGGTAATAGTTAATTGTGATAAGAGCATAAAGTATTATCACCATCTTATGTTGTTAGAGAGTTATAATTTTTTTTATATTTATTCTGATTATTTGTTGAGAATGTGTAATTTGTTATAATTGATAATTCTAAAATATAGGGAAAAATCCCCTTTGGAACTAATTTTGCCTCCCACTATAGAACTTTTGGATGAAAAATCGAAAAGAATGTGTTTCGAAATCTTTCACGCACTATATGTAATTATGCTTTTTTTAAATCCGGATATATTTGCATCTTAAATGATTAACCAACAATGAAATGTACATATACCAAACATGGATCCTTCTAATATTATTCATAGATGATTAAAACCAATCGGCTAGGACCGTTATTTCTTGGCATGACCAATGCACCAATAAGTCTGACACAAGAGTAGCGGAGAAGAAGACGGGAATGTAAATAATATGCTATTTGGAATATGATGGGTTTGAAATTAACTTTAAACTGAAGCTAAGCAGTTTGGGAATAAGTAACAACTATTTTACTTATGGTCTTACATTGTTGTGATGATAAAGCAACAATCTTATTTTTAAGGTCTACATGTTGAAGCAAATGAGTTACTGTTGCAGATACAACAAAGTTATGTCAAAATTAAGCAGGTAAGTATATCAACATGTTTATTATATTTGCTTCTTCCATTATCTGCTTCAGGATATAAGGCGGCAGTCAAATGAAACTAGGGAGGCAATAGTAATACCTATTGTGCTACAACTAGAGGCCATAGTGAGGTTGAGCTGCTGCTCGGCTTTTGGATTGAGACCCTTTATGGGGAATGTACGAATACTCTTCTTGATTATTTATGTTGATTCTTTTTTGAATTTCAGACAAATTATCCTTGACCTTTACATCAGTGCATAAGATGGAAGTTTCTTTTAATGTCTTTGCCTTGAAATTTTCATGTTGAAGTAATCTAATATACTGTTTTATTTTTGCTAATAATTAAAGAACTTTTTATTGCCTTATAGCTGTGATTATACGTAGCTTTAATTATTCTTTATTTTTGCTAATCATAACTTGAGATAATTTTTTTTGTATTTTCAAGTGGACTAATCTTTTCAAAGTCAAGTATTTCTGTAGTATTACTTCAGTATGATGTAACATCTTTTGAAAATTGGTGGTCCCGGCAATAATTTTATAGAGAAAATCCGATTAAATTCATCTATTTTTGTTTATTTTAATTCTTTTGAATGTGATTGCTAAATGTAGTCTGCAATTTATATATGTTTCTAATATCTTTCTTCCCTATTTTTTCTTTTGAAATGATCTGCGCTTCGCGCGGTTAAATATACTAGTAAGTGTAACACAAAGATACCGAAAATAGGTTGAAGCACTCGTAATTGGCCATGAAATGGTATTTTAATCAGCATTTGTTTTGTCATTTTATCATTACCTAAGTATGACTTGTTGACTTAACATGTTATTAAGATGAAATTCTCCTAATGTCACTTACAATACGAATCGAAAAAATATTTTTATAAAGATCTTGTACCAATGACGAGGAGTTAGCTATTAAAACTAAAGATATAGTTTTTGAAATAAGTATTTATGTACAAAATTATTATTATTTTATTAATAATAATAATAATAATAATTATTACAAAATATTTATTTTATTATTAATCATTACATAAAAAAATTACTATATTATAATTCTCACAAAATTAGTAAGTGAACCAAACGACTCATAAGGAAATAGGAGAAAGTGCACAAATAGCCATTCTTAAGGCTGTTATTTAAAGATATGCCATTACTTATTTTGTCCTGAAAATTGAAATTGAAAATTTTAATTTCAAGACAAGTCAGGATATTTGAGTCATAAAAAATTGAAATGATAACCAAATTTCAGGAGATATTGGCTAATTCCTAAATAGTCGCCTTTAAAGTGGCTATCTGGTGTCATTTCTACTAGGAAATAGGAGAGCAAAGTCTATCGGCATTGAGAGCCCATTTATTGGGCCAAAAAAGCAGCCCATCAAAGTAAAATTTGGACCACGTAAGGCGGTGAAGAAATCTACTTAGGCCCAACAAAATCATATGCCATTCGATCGCCCTTCAACCGATCGCCGATTTGTTCTTCGCCGAATTCATTCGAATCGCCACCGCTCTCCGCCGTCTGCAACAGCATTCTGGCTAAATTCAGCCGTAAGTTTCATCTTTCCCTCTATGTCTCCTTCAGATAGCTCAATTCTTAATTTTTCTATTTTAGTTTATCATCTCTTTCTCTCACCAGTAAAAGAACTTAATCTCTATTTTGAATTAATTAGGAAAAGTAGGAACTAATTAACGTTTCCTAGTAGTATGAAATTTGGTGTTCTGAATTAGGTTGTGATGCTTTATTTATGCTAAGCCCCAAATTTGCTCTTTACATAGGTCTTTTCTTTATCTTACAAGTTGATTTGCATTTTCAAATCCGGTTCCCATGTGTATTTGGCTCCAAAAGGTTTGTTTATTAAATCCAAAATTATGATTGTACGCATTACAGTGCTCTGTGAGTTTTCAGTTCTTGGAGTAGAAGCTGGCCCGGACACTACTGTCATTGAAGTAATCTGTCTATGAACCAGTGCCATGATTGCCTTGATTAGCAAATTACATAACTTGTGCTCACAGGTGAATCCAGGAATTAAGTTATATGAGTTCAACCTTGAAGATTTTTAGCATTGCCCCAAATTGTAAATTTAAAGTTATGGGGTCATACCTACAATATATTGTAATTTTAGTGAACACATAAACTTATGCTTCGCGTTAGAAATACTTGGTTCAATGAACCCAGTATCAATACATTGCATCCGCCTCCGCGTGTGCTGGTTATTGTATTCTGGTTGTAACCCCTCCAACATTAACCTTTTGCTGTGTATATATTAGTAAAAGTTACTCTTATAATCTTTTCTAAGTTGCAATCACGCAACTACTCTAATTTGTTATATTTTGATCTTGATTTCCAGGATAGTGTTTAAAGAGCTGCTCGGTGCACAAGGCATCCTGCGTTCACGCATGCTCCAGGATAGTGTTTGAAAAGGTAAAATTGTACGGAACTTGGTGTGAAGGTGACAAACAAAGAGCATGCTTTCGGGATTGAAGTTCATACCACGCGAGCAGGTAGAAAAGGTGAGGCTACTGACATTTTGTCATCACACGGTAGTAATCCATAATGATGAAGTAGCATGAATCGTTTTGGTGTTAAGATAAATTCTCTTCTTTTTTGTGATTGTTGTGATTGTTTTTCTTGAAATTAGTGGACAAAAGTTTTCTTTTTTGTTTGGGTGGATAAAATTTTAACCTTTTTCTTTTTGGGTTCTTTGGTCGTGTATGAGAAAGTTACATGCCTCTGATGCTCGCTACTATTTTGTGTTAGGCAAAGGATGAAAGCTTGGATGATTCTCGAAAACAGAGGAGGAAATCTGGTCATAAGAAGGAAAGGGAGAGAAAGAAAAAGAAAAAATTTCGTTCCACTAGTTCAGAAGATGACGACCTTGAAAAAATAAGAGCGAGGTCAAAGAAAAAGAAATGGTATGCCTCAGATGACGATTTGTCCTCGTATTCAGATGGAAGTGGGAGTGAGAGTTCTTCTGATTATGAGAGAAAGTGCAGTAGTAGGAAGACAAGTAAGAAGAAAAGAAGCAAGGATGGAAAAAGTAAAGAAAGAAGCAGAAGATCTTCATCTGAGTCCGAAAGTGAAAAAAGAAAGAGAAGTAAAAAAGATAGACAAATTCGGAGCGAGGATGATGAACTGGAAGATAACTTGCTTGGTAAGCATAAATTCAGTTATTATCCACTTAATTACGAATAGCCCTTTCCCCAAGATTAACTGATGGAGTAATTTATTGCGTTATTTTCCTTTGGTGGAATTTTAAGATAATGACACTGGTGGATCTAAGTCGCGTAATGATCATGAACTTGTGAGAAGAGAAATGGGGTTGGATTGGATGCTGCGGCCAAAAGACAATGTGGATAAGATTCCCGAACCAGCTTCTAACTGTTCAGCCGAGGAGACCCCAGCCGAAGAGGTATATTTTTAATTGATGTCATAACCTTGTGCCACTTTGAATGCTAGTCTCTTTCCATTTTATCGTATCTTATAGTGGGACAATACTGCAGGCTTGCTTATCAAGCCTTAGTAATTCGCTTTAATCAGTCTGTATATGTTAAGGATGCAAGAGCTAGAGCTGGTTGACATGTCATATAGTGTTCACATTGGAAAAACTGTAATGCTAGAGTTGCTTTTTTCCCAGTCTTCCTCAATTCTTCCATTTGTTTGTTAATTGTATTAGGGAAAATGTCCAGATTTACCCCTGTACTTTGCGAGAAGGTCTAGATTTACACTCCTTTAGAAGTTTGGCTCAATTAAGCTCTTGCCGTTGCACTTTTGGGCTAAATATACCCCTATTGACTAACAGACCTAAAAATTAAGCCACATGGCAGTCATTGGAGTTAATCAGATTGATTAGAGATTAATTAATTTAGAACAAAGGTCTGTTAGTCAATAGGGGTATATTTAGCCCAGAAGTGTAACGACGAAGGGCTTAATTGAGCCAAACTTCTAACGGAGAGTAAATCTAGCCTTTTTTCGTAAAGTACAAGGGTAAATATGGACCTTCTCCCTTGTATTTATGTCTTTATTCCAATGAATCACAAGATTTATATTGAACGCATAGTGAGTGACCGTCCTGAATCTTTATTATTCCCAGTACTGCTACTCATTTCAATTCATTGAGGGAATATGAAGCAAGGGTAATCTTGGCGCTTGATATTGTTATGTATTGGGACCACACTGACATCCGTATGTTTCTTGTTTTAGGTGCCAAAAGTAAATCCCAGAGAACTGAACCCATATTTGAAGGATGGTGGAGGTGGTTATCCTGATGATTCAAAAGGAACAAATACTGGTGGTAGCCAACTTCTGTCTACTGCTGTTATTGGCGATGGAGGTGCAAGTTGGAGGCTCAAAGCCTTGAGACGAGCTCAAGAACAAGCAGATCGTGAAGGACGGAAGCTTGATGAGGTTGGCATTTCAGTGTTTGTCTTGCACTTCTATTCCAGTCACTTTCTAACTTTTACAATTACAGGTGGCAGCAGAACGCTGGGGCTCACTTAGTCAGCTTGCTGTTTCTGTGGCTTCTGGTAAAGCTGCACCTACCCGTGCTCATCTACATGCTATCAACGATAGGAGGCGAGGGGTAATGGATGACAAAGAAGCTGTTGCAGACAAAAGAAATCAGACTTATGCTAAAAAGGTAATGTCAAATGAGAGCCGGTGAATTTACTATAAGACGACAGTTAGTTGCTTTGTATTTCTTTGGTTTCTCTTTATAGTTTACGCTTGTACATTTGTAATTTTAGTTCTTGATGGAGTGACTTCTGAATATCAAGTTTTTGTTAAAGTAATTTTGGCTTTTTTAAACAATTATGCAGTAGTCTCATTTCTAAGAATCTGTGCCTTGCTCCTTTTAAATTCAGAAAGAATAGTGTAGTTTTGTTTAGTAAGAGGAAATGACAATTTGGCTATTTTTGTGCTGTGTTTTATTGGTGTTAGTTGTCTCATAAACGTGCGTTTGCAGGACACATTCTCTGGTCATTCTAAAATGCGAATCCCCAACTCTAAAGATTCTTTATCATGGCGCAAAGAGAAAAATCAAAATATATCCAAGGCGGATGCGGGGCTTATTGCCACTGCAATTTCTAGTGTAAATAAATTTTCCAACGACGGAAATTTTATGCGTGAATTTATGCATGAAAAGAGTGGTGATCCCAGTCTTGCTTGTGATTCTTCAAATCCAAGGTCAGGAGTCTCGGAATCAAAACCAGATTTACCAGTATATGAGAAAACAAGTGAAGATGGAACAAATATCAAACCAGCCTTGACTGCAAATCAGTTAGCTGCAAAAGTGATGCAGCTTCGCATGAGAGGGATGCATGATGAAGCAGAAAAACTTCTGGTGAGCAATAATTCATTCTCTTTTGTATATTATTCAAATTAGCACGACGGTTAGTCAAGACCATTTTATTTCAAGTAACATCACTGATATTTGATGTTGCAGGCCTTTTAAAACACATCAATAGTTTGTAATGTGTCATCTGCTTTATCTATTTGTCGTAGGTTCCAAATTGATTCATCTGTCCTAGATATTGTTCTCTTAGCTAGTATCCTTTTTATTCTAAATTGACAGTCAAGACCATGTGTATTTCAAGTAACATCACTGATATTTGATGTTGCAGGCTTTTTACAACGTACCGATAGTTTGTAATGTTTCATCTGCTTTATCTATTGGTCATAGGTGCCAAAATGATCCATCTTTCCTAGATCTTATTTTCTTAGCTAGTATTGTTTTATTTTAAATTGATGGCTAGATCAGTCTCTAAATTTCTTTCTTTCCCGCTTTCTCGAAACTAGTGACATTGTTGAAGCATCTCCATGTTGGGAAGTTTGCCGTTTCTGTAAGCAAATTAATAGGGGGAGGTTTATTATAAGACTTAATGACACTTAGTCTCGAGCTGACTGTGTAGGCTCCATGATTGTATTCAATTTATAGTGTATCACTTTCTTTTTTCAGAAAGAAGCAGAGGAGATGAAAATGAAACAAACTGCTAATGATGTGTCGAGCAGACCACCGATTCACGGGAGCACAAGCAGGTATTTTGGATCTGAATCGTCAATTGTGGCTTTCTTGACTTGATGAATGGTTCTTTTATCTTTTTGATCTCAATGCCTACCAGCATACTGAATCTGCTGGCTCTTATCCTTTATTTAGATATGTGATGCATGACCTATCTGCTCGGCAAAATAAGAAAATGGAGGATGCTGATGTGCATCTTGCTCAGAAGATAGTGCAAAACAAACAATATAGTACGTATGGTCAGGCAGATGATGAGTATGATTATGATGATGGACCGAGGAGGAAGTCCCGGAAAAAAGTAGGAATGGAGAATCAGAAATCTCTTGAGGTAACTCATCATGCAAGGCGCGTTTTGACTCAGCAAGAGAGATGCCAATTCTGCTTTGAGAATCCAACAAGACCAAAGCACTTGGTGGTTGCCATTGCAAATTTCACTTACTTATCACTGCCAGTTTGGCAGCCGATTGTCCCAGGTCATTGCTGCATCTTGACAATGCAGGTGACTTTGGCCCTTCTCTGGTCATATATTTGTATGTTATCTTTTTCGTTCATTATTGTGCGTAATTAACCAACTAATTGAGTTTCGAAGAAATAATCTTTAGTGTGCTAGATCTCCTTGGGTAAAATGTCGTATTAGCAATACGGAGATCCCTGTTCTTATTTGTCCGTGTTACTGCATTTCAAGAAATCATTTACATCTGAAGAAAATATTTTCTATTGTGGTTGATACATCAGGACACTGTTGCTGCCAAAATTCTTGTTATATCAGTATCTTTGCTCCCAATTCTCTGTTTTTTGTCATAATGACCTTTGCTTGCTCTCTGAACAGCATGAATCAGCTACAAGATCTTTGGATGATAATGTCTGGGAGGAGTTTAGGAATTTCAAGAAATGCCTCATAATGATGTTTGCAAAGCAGGAGAAGGATCTTATTTTTCTCGAGATTGTGATGGGTTTGGCCCGGCAAAAGCGGCATTGTTTGATCGAGTGCATTCCTATGCCCAAGGAAGTTGCGAAGCAGGGACCTCTGTACTTTAAGAAGGTTTGCAAAACCATCCTATAAGTCGGCCATTTTATTATTTTAGCTACCGTCTATCAAGTTTTGGTTTGGACTGAGTTGGGATTTCTCTGTTGGGATCTAGAAATTGCCTAGACTTCCTAATTGTGATATGAAGGGGTTTTTGACAAAGCATCTGAAGATTACCAGTTGGCTTTTAGTCAATATGATTAGAAAGTGGTCGGAAACTGTGAAATATGAAATGGCGTTAGGATCAGTGCTAGTAAATCTCACTTCTTGGTCTTCTACTCTTACCAAGTCATAAGATGTACTAGGCTTATTTGGTGGAAGCTAATGTTCTCACAATTGCATCTCCTCTTTTTAGCTAAATGCTTATGTATTGATGTGAAAGAAAGCATAGAACTGTCTTTTGGCTCTTAATAGTAGACTCGTTGGATATTCAGAATCCAGTTGCTTAGGATTTGTTTCTTGCTAAGAATGAAGATTGGCATAGAGTGTTAGAGATACTCGTGGTTACGCATAGAGTGCTAGAGATACTCGTGGTTACGCTTCCATTCACGCTCATACTTGTGCTTTTCCCTTTCTTGTATGCCCTATTTGTTTCTATGTCACTGTAGTAGTGTTCTTTTCTACACTTGCTTTTAACAAATATTCACTGTAGGCGATTGATGAAGCAGAAGATGAATGGAGTCAACACAATGCTAAGAAGCTCATAGATACAAGTGTGAAAGGGTTGAGGTCCTCAATTCCGAAGGATTTTCCGTATTTCCACGTTGAGTTTGGCTTAAACAAGGGGTTCGTTCATGTAATTGACGATGAAACACAGTTCAATAGCAGCTTTGGCCTCAATGTGGTAAGAGGAATGTTGAAGTTGCCACCTGAAGACATGCATCAGCAGCGTCGGAAGCGTGAATCAGTGGAGACACAGAGACAAGCTGTTGCTAGTTTTATTCGAGATTGGCAGCCTTTTGACTGGACTAAACAGCTCGACTGACAACACATTAGATGTATGATATCTGTACTCTGGATATAAATTTGTTATCCACATGTCGGTGTAGATTGTGTTAGTAAAGGAGGTAGGGAGCGAGTAATCATACTCTGTATGTATTCTTGCGTGATTGTGACGCTAATAATTTGGTTTTAATCCTGGAAATGTAAATTCATTGGAAAAGGAAATGGAAACGATATGGTTAAAGCCTCGCAGAAGAGTAGCCATGGGAAATGACAGTAAGAGGGCCTATTGCATTGGAATTATAAAAATATGGTGCTTATTTTGTTGTTCATCGTCGTCCACGTTGTCGAGTACATATAGTAATGTTTAAGTATGTCATATATGTTTTTAGAGATTATACTGTCGATCTTGTTCATACATCTTTTTCCCCCCTCGAGTATAATCAACACAGCTTAATCCAGATTTATTTCTTATAAATGAGGAGTATAATAACTTACACCAGATCATATTAATTAGAGATCAAATGATATTATGTACTTAGCTAAGAACACTAAGAACATAGAACATTCATGTAATATTAGCTTTACGTCTAATTTCATGCCTCATAAAACACGCGTATCGTTTATATCGCAAAGTTGTAATTCTACTATTTCGTTCTAATCAAAATTCACCCTGTTTGGGTGAGAGATGGATCCTGGATTTTAAGTTTTGAGTTCTAAATTATAGGACAAGAGAGTTTATAAGCTCCAGATAGAATATTTATACATATTAAGTGGCTTTCTTAATACAAATATAGGATGTAAGCAAAAATTATTAGGTTCTACCGAAATAATGCAACCGCCTTTGATTTGGTGTCTAAATGGGTTGAGGCCATTGCTCTACCCAACAATGAATCGAGAAGTGTAGTGGCGTTCTTGAAGAAGAATATTTTCACAAGATTTGGTACTCCGCGGGCTATCATAAGCGATGGGAGGTCACATTTTTGCAACAAGGCTTTTGGCACTTTGCTTAGCAAGTATGGTGTGACTCATAAAGTTACGACTCCTTATCATCCTCAAGCGAGCGGACAAGTGGAAGTCCCCAACCGGGAGATAAAGAGTATCTTATCCAAAACAGTGAATGTTAACCGGACGGATTGGTCAAAGAAGCTTGATGATGCACTATGGGCTTATCGAACTGCTTTCAAAACTCCTATCGGGATGTCTTCATACCGGTTGGTGTTTTTCCAAGCTTGTCATCTTCCGGTGGAACTTGAGCACAAAGCCATGTGGGCTTTAAAGAAGTTGAATCTTGATTGGGATGCAGCCGCTAACTTGCGGGTTGCACATTTGAATGAATTGGATGAGTTACGGTACCAAACGGGATTGTCAAGATTATTATATGACAAGCCTTACCTCTCCCGGATTTGCACGTATTGGATAATTAGAAGATGTGTACCAGATAAAGAACAAAATGTTATTCTTGAGACTTGCCATTCTTCGCCTTATGGTGGTCACCATGGCGAAGCAAGAACGGCAGCTAAAATGCTAAGTTGTGGTTTTTATTGGCCCACTCTCTTCAAAGATGCAAGTGATATGGTAAAAAGATGTGATGAATGCCAACAGGCCGGTGGAATCTCGAATAAGGATGAAATGCCTCTCACTACCATTTTGGAGATCGATATCTTTGATGTATGGGGTATTGACTTCATGGGTCCTTTTGTGAGTTCTTGTGGAAATACCTACATCTTAGTCGCGGTTGATTATGTGTCTAAATGGGTTGAGGCCGAAGTTTGCTAGATCGCCGAACCATGGCACCTCCTTCATTGAAATGGCCAAGAGTTGCTCATCGGGGAAGGAGTCATTGATCTCAAGGCCATCATGCGGCCTCCCCTCCTCCTCCAAACGAGACAAGTGATCCGCCACTTGATTTTCACTCCCTTTCTGATCTTGAATGTCAATATCAAACTCTTGCAACAATGGCACCCATCTCATCAACCTGACTTTTGAATCTTTCTTTCTCATAAGATAACGAAGTGCCTCATGGTCCGTATGAACAATAACCTTTGCACCCATCAAGTACGGGCATAATTTCTCAATAGCAAACACAATGGCAAGGAGCTCTTCTCTGTAATGGTGTAATTGACTTGGGCATCATTCATGGTCTTATTAGCATAGTAGACCGGATGAAAATTTTTGTTGATACGTTTCCCCAACTGCTCCAACCACTACATCACTAGCATCGCACATGAGCTTAAAAGGAATACTCCAATTAGGAGCGGTGATAATGGGAGTAGTAGTCAACTTGAACTTTAACAATTTAAAGGCTCTTATGCAATCATCATTGAAGTGAAATTTAGCATCTTTCTCTAAAAGCTTACATAAGGGATTCATCACTTTGGAAAAATCCTTTATGAAGCGCCGGTAGAACCCCGCGTGTTCCAAGAAACTTCTCACGTCTTTAACTGATGTTGGAGGTGGAAGTTTACAAATCACCTCTATCTTCGCCTTGTCGACCTCAATGCCCTTCTTTGAATTTTTTTTGGTCAAGGACAATGCCCTTCTCGACCATGAAGTGGTATTTCTCCCAATTCAGCATTAAGTTCGTTTCTTCACACCTTGCCAATACTCTATCCAAATTTGCCAAGAAATCATCAAAGGAATCCTCGACTACCGAAAAGTCATCCATGAAGACTTCAAGGTAGTTCTCTACCATATCCGTGAAGATCTCCATCATACATCGTTGAGAAGTTGCCGGTGCATTGCATAAGCCAAATGGCATCCGCTTGAAAGCGAAAGTGCCATAGGGACAAGTGAAAGTTGTTGTCTCTTGATCTTCTGTGGCAATAAAGATTTGGTTGTAGACCGAATATCAATCTAAAAAGCAATAGAAAGCATGTTCTGTAAACCTATCAAGCATTTGGTCAAGAAAGTAGAGTGGGAAATGGTCTTTCCTTGTGACTTTATTTAGCTTCCAATAGTCCATACACACTCTCCACCAGGTCACCATTCTTGTTTATCATTGGTGACCACAGTTATGCCCCTTCTTCGGAACACATTGCACAGGAGAAGTCCACAAACTGTCAGAAATGCAGTAGACAACCCCTGCATCTAACCACTTGATGATCTCTTTTTTGACCACGTCTTATATGGATTCACTAAGTCTCTTTTGATGTTCAATGGAGGGTTTGGTATCTTCCTCCAAGTTAATCTTGTGCATGTAAAATATGGGGCTTATTACCCGAATATCCGCCAAATTCCACCCAATAGCTTTCTTCCTCTTGTGGAGCACCGCCAATGTAGAGTCAACCTGCATCTTAGTCAAACAAGAGGAAAGAATAACTAGTAAAGTAGAACAAAGGCCAAGGAGCATACCTGAGATGTGGACGCAATGGCTTCAACTCCAAGATCGGAGGCTCTTCAATTGAAGGCTTTGTAGGAGGAGTTTTTCTATTCTCAAGATCCAAGGAAAGTTTCTGGGCGGCATAGTTGTACGACCCCATTCCTTACAACGAATTAACATATTCCATGAAGCCATCCATCTCGTCATCATCAAAATTGAGCAAGACGACCTCCAATATATCACCCACATTAATCATGGCACTTGTATCATCAATAATCACATCGGTCACCAAGTCCACGAACGAACACACTTTATTGCTATTCGGTTGCCTCATAGATTTGCACACGTGGAACACCGCCTTTACATCATCCACCCAGAAAGTGAGTTCTCCGGCTTCCACATCAACAAAAGCCTTCCCCGTAGCAAGGAAAGGTCTTCCTAGAATAATCAGCACCTCATAGTCCACTTCACAATCAAGAATAACAAAGTCCATTAGGAGAATGAACTTATCGACACAAACCAATACATCTTCAATCACCCCCAACGGTCTCTTCATTGTACGATCAACCATTTGTAATCTCATTGATGTGGGTCTCGGTTGCCCAATTTTCAAAGTCTTGAGAATCGAATAGGGCATCAAATTAATACTCGCCCCAAAATCACAAAGAGCTTTGGAAAACTCGGCGCTTTCAATAGTGCAAGGGATTGTGAAAGCACCGGGATATTCCAACTTAGGAGCCATCAAATGCACAATTGCACTCACTTGGTGAGTGACTTTGATAGTTTTAAAATTTCATCGACCACTTCTTTGTCACTAAGTCCTTTATAAACTTTGCATATTCGGGCATTTGCTCCAAGGCTTCAACTAATGGCACATTTATCGAGAGACTCTTCATCATATCAATGAACTTTTTAAATTGATTCTCGCTATTTTTCTTGGTGAGCCTTTGAGGATATGGAGGAGGTGACTTAGACAATGGTGCCTTAGCCTTTTATAGTACCGATTCCGGTATGTCAATCACGTGCTCCCTAGATGGGTTCACTTCCTCTTGAGTCTCGTCCACCGTATCATCAATATCAATCCGCACTTTATCATTAGCTTGCATACATTGGTTGAGATCTCCTCTTCTTCTACCACTTGCTCATCATCCACAAGTTGCCTTTGACTTGAGGTGGGTGCATTCCCACCTCTTCCACTTCTTGTAGTAACGGCCATGGCATGCCCCATATTATTCCCACCCTTCGAGTTCACCACCATGTCACTTGGTAGTGTCCCCTTAGGACGAGAATTTAACGCTTGAGAGATTTGACCCATTTGCACCTCTAGATTGCAGATCGATGGGTTGTGTGAAGCAAGTTGGGCATCGGAATCAGAATTCTTGTCCATTATTTGTTTGAACATGTTCTTAATATGACCCATTTAATTGTTGGATGAACTAGAAGCATGGGAAGGATAAGGGGGTGGGTTGCTCGGTTGTTGAAACATCGGGGGCCTTTAAAAACCCGACCCCCGATTTCCTTGATTTTTGTTCCACCCACCTTGGTTGTTGCCTCCCCAATTGCCTTGGTTATTATTGTTATGCCAATTCCCTTGGTTGTTGCTTCCACTCCAATTGTCTTGATTGTTGTTATTCCAATTGTCTTGATTGTTTCCACCACTCCAATTACTTTGATTTTGAGAATTCCAATTACCTTGATTGTTTGAAGGTCTCCATTGTTGTTGACTAGGGCCTTGGAAGTTGTTTCTTTGCCCTCGAAAATTGTTCACATATTGGACCTCTTCTTCTTGGTCATTGTAAGAACCACCTTGATCAAATCAACTATCATATTGCACAAATGTGTCCACTCTTTGTTGCACTTGTCGACTTCCTGTTCTTTGCTTGTTCACCATCATATTAACTCCCTCCATAGTATTGACTTGCCTCGGGTTTTGCGCTTGTTGAAGTTGAGCCTTTGCCAATTGATTTATGGTGGTCATCAACTCGGTTATGGCTTGTCCATGGTCATGTAACTCTTTATGACGAAGAATCACATTGGGTTCACCTTGTGGAACATTGGCTCTAGATTGCCATGCCGATGAAGTATCCGCCATCTCATTCAAAATATCACATGCCTTCGCATAAGGCGTATTCATGAAGTTCCCACCGGCAAATTGATTCACTACGTATTGATTGGTTGTATTGATCCCCCGATAGAAAGTTTGTTGAATCATGTTCTCCCTTATATCATTGTTGGGGCACTCTTTCACCATTGTTCTATATCTTTCCTATATCTCGTGTAGTGGTTCATTGGGATCTTGCTTGAATGCTATAATTTCATCCCGAAGAATAGCTATGTACCCGGGAGAGAAGTACTTAGAGATAAATTTCTCCATTAGTTCATCCCAAGTATGAATGGAATGATTTAGCAAGCGTTCCAACCAATCTAAAGCTTCCCCCGTAGAGAGAAGGGAAAAAGCCTTAGCCTCAAAGAATCATCAGAGACATTTATTTGTTTGCTCCCCCAACACGTATCGACGAACCCCTTCAAGTGTTTATATGCATTTTGACCCGGTGCACCAGTGAAGAATCCTCGTTGCTCCAGCAAAGTGAGCATCGCGTTGGTTATTTGGAAGTTGCCCGCCCTAATACTGGGAGAGACTATAGCACTTGCATACCCTTCATTCGGCAACACTCAGTATGGAGTCGTTCGTGGTGGAGGTGGGGGTGGAACGGGAACATTGTCTTGAGGCGCTCGACCTCGTCTATTGGCTTGAGGTTAAAGAGGGACCTCATCCATTTGATCATCCTCCACGTCCACATCCCCCAAAAGCTACGTTTCCAAGCTCGTTGTTTGCCATGATTGCACATACAATACTCACACGTTAGTAACAAGGAAGGAAAAGAAGATATCCCAAAACACACCTAAATATATAGCTAACACCGTTTTTAGCTCCTCGGCAACGGCGCCAAAAATTGATCTTGTCCAATTTCACTCCTCTATTCGAGGTTATGAAAACAATCGATGTAATAGTAATACCCAATAAGAGTCGGGGTTGAATTCCGCAGGGAGCTATATGTAAGGGAGTTAGTAGTATATATCTTAGCATGTGAGTTTGTATATCATAATTTGCACTTCCGCAAAAATTGGTTGTTTTAAAGTTTAATCTAAACTACAATTTCAATTTAAGAAATAAAACTAGAAGATTGTTTTTGTTGTTTTTCAAATGTTGTAAAAGGCCTATGGGTATGACCTTCGCCTAGGTGTTTTCCTAACGGGTTGTAAACTTTAAAGCTTGTTTTATTGGTCGGGTGTATAATAGCTATCAACACTCAGTTACCCACTCAATATCTCTCGGCCAGAGAGTAATTTTACCCAATTTGGCTTTCTCAAGTCCAAATGGGTATTGAACAAAACAATTGATAAAAAGTTCAAGTTGGATTTTGCTATCTCTAGGTTCAACCCTTTAATTGGGTTTATCAATTTCTCGATTGATCCAATTTCTTGCTAGCCAAGTTTTTCTAGACTAAGTCTCTCTTTCAAGTAGAGACCAAGTCAAATAGGTATGAACTAATGTTTGCAACCATTAATTCTTCAAATAAAAGCAAGAATAAGGCTAATTAATAAACACCCAACCATAAACAAGCAATAAATCAAACATCCATTAAGTTTACACACTAGGGTTGAGTCACAACCCTAATGAAAATCTAGCTACTCATACTTAAAATGGAAGAAATAGGAGAAAAAAATGATAATTAAACCCATATTGCTAATCAAATTGATAAACTCTATGTTCAAAAAGATCAAAAAGCAAAAACTACTAAAAAGGGTAAAAGGAAACGTCTACTGTAATAGCTGATGTAAAAAGATTACCCTAAAAATATGAAACTTGTCTACTTTTACAAGACTGGAAATTTCGGATAAAATGCCCTTTCGGAGGTTCTGCGGCCACACAATTCCATGTGCTTTCTGCACTTATCTTCGGCTTGACAGGATTGGAAAACTGCAGCCGCATAATTCTAAAAAGCGGTCTCAATGCATTCCTTCTGCGGTTCGCAAAATTGTAACTGCGGCAGCACCTTGCTCTTCTGCAGTCCGCACAATTGTAACTGCGGCCGCACAACTCTTCTTATGCGGCCGCACAATTATTGTGCGGTCCGCACTTTTGGTAGACTTGAAATGCAGGTTCTCTGAATTTTGCTCTGACCTAGCTTCTGCGGCCACACAATTCATGTGAGGACCACACTTTGCACCAATCTCTGATGGATTTTTCTTCACAAGCTGCGGCCGCAGATGATATTCTGCGGTTCGCACTTCTGAGCTTTTGTGCTTTTTATTTATTTATTTTTGAGTTCAGATTATTCCTTCTTGAGTTGGAGTTCATCTCGGGGCCTCATTTTTCAATATTCCTGCAATGAAGCACATTTCATCAATTTTCAGGAACACAATTAAACACTTTTGAGCTAAAACGAAAGCTAAAGAACGCTAATAAGTAGTCAAATCCCTACTTATCAACAGCCAAGCCCACCTATTTAATGCCCTCATGTGACATGGTCCTAAAAAGAGTAATATACTAGGTTGGGGTGTACTAATAAAACCAATAAATTGCACCAACCCGATAATTCGAGTCAAACCGAGAAAAAAAAATCGTACTATGCTTTGGTGTCAAAAAAAAACCCGACCATATTTGGTTTGGTTTGGTTTCAACTAAAAAAAGTCAAACAGATACCAAACCAACTCACATTATATGTATAGAAGTTTTAAATATATTTAATACATAACAATATTTATTGTAGTGTATTTTATAAATATTTCTTAAGCTTTTTCATAGTTTTATCTTTTAACATATTATTTCAATTTTTGGGCTTATAATTTTTGGACGCTCCAATAAGTTTTATAGTTCATAAATGTTAGAAACTCAAATAAATCCTAAACCAAAATCAAATCAATACTAATGCTAATAAAAGACATTCAATTCAATTGTACTATGAATGAAAACAGTGTTGGATATCAATTTTTTTAGTTTTTTCATAGTTTAGATAAAATGTATAACTTATTTTTCTTTTAGTGGTTAGCCATGTAAATAATAGTACTTATTAGTTGTAATTTTAAATTATGTTTGTTTTCATTATGGCTTGTTAATAATATTTATTTTATGCGATTTTATTATCTTTATTGTTGAATATTTTAGTACAATGCCATGCCTCATCTTATATTTAAGTTATTTTATTGAAAGCACCTTATATAGTTCTGTCTTACTAGGATTAAAGAAATATTTGGAGTATAAATTTAAGTTTTGTGCTACGAAGACTTTATGAAAATAAATCCGAAGCAACCCGAAAACCCGAAAAATCAAATTGAGATTAAAAAACCCAACTTTTATTGGTTTGGTTTTGTATTTAGATTTAATAACCCGAAACAATTAGTTTGGTTTGGTAGTTAAAAAAAACGGACCAACCCGATCTATATACACCCCTAATACTAGGGCTTATATCTGATAAGAAGAAAAATATTACTAAGTAAGAGGAGATTTTTCGAGAAAATCGCAGGAGGCATAAGGAAGACAGCAACACAGGACTTACAGCTTCAGGTATTGAGACTATTTGTGTTCATGGTTCATTAGCATATTTTGATATTTTGTCAAAGAAGGTTAATGATGGCACTATATGAGTTAGTGATAAGATACTGATTAGTAGATAACGAGAAGACGATGAATAACTGAACTGTATAATTGTCACATAGTAAACATTTCGTAAAAGAAATTTGAATAGTCCAGTACATATATGCTTATTCATATCCTTACAGTGGTGGATTCAATCGAATTTGGAGAATTTTAGTTATTATATTACCTTATGAATAATTATTCCAATGATTGGAAGCATTATAATTAAGCAAATAATTATTGAGCCTTTAATTGGATGTAAATACGTAACCAAACGAGAAATCGGCCAGCATGTGCATCGGTTTTTAATATTAATATTAGTACTACTGTTTCGTTTTTTTTTGGTTCTTATGCCTAGGCAAATTCTAGCTTTTACTCTAGTTATTATCACTGGACTTCAAGTATTACTTTATGAGAATTGTAATTAGGTAATAAGTTTAGAGTATTACTTAAATGTTGAGTTTAGATTGTGATAGTGGAACATATTTTGGCTTTAAGATATCGTACTTACTAAGGTTGAATATTATGATTCAGCTCTAAGTTCGAAAGTAAAGGATATCAAGGTTTTACCTCATCTAGTCAAATTAACATTGTTAATTTATATTTTTGTATAGATTGAAGTCATTGGAGTGCGTTTGGTTGGTGTTCTAGACGTTTCAAGGTTGAGGAACTTGGCATTGGTGAGGTAAGTGAGACTTTAAGCTTTGGTGCTTGTTTTTCAAAATTTGTTTCGAAAAATATTTGTCTGCCTGATCCATGTGTTGGGACGAGCGTGCGCTTGGCAGAATCAGTGGTCTTTGACAGCCGCAAATATATATTATTTTGTAAAAAGCTGAAATATTTAATAAGTGATTTGTGGTGTAGTGTGATGTGGTGTAGCCTCGTGCTATGGCGTTGGGGCGTTAGAATTATTTTTTTGTTGCGGTAATACATCTGGGGCATTGTGTATGCGCCGTGATAGATATGCGGCATTGTGTATGCCGCCGTAAATAATCGGGGTATGATGTATGCCGCCGTGATAGATTTGGGGCATTGTATATGCCGTCGTAATATATTTGGGCATTGTTTATGCCGCCGATAGATTTGGGACATTGTATATGCCGCCTTAATATATATGGGCATTGTTTATGCCGCCGTGATAGATTTGGGGTATTGTGTATGCTGCCGTGGACTCGCCGGGGTGTTTGGTTAATTTTCTACATTGCCGTTAATGACAAGTCCTTAGTATAGATTGTGTTGAGATATATATAGTGTTGTTGTTGAATAATTGGTTGGGCCTTATAGAGTAATTATATGGTAAAAGAATTTCTGTGCATATTATTTCTGTGCTCGTTGTGCTTTTGTATTTTCTAACACTTGTTCAAGGGGTATTCAAAGTGGCGGGTCAAGAATCTTACTGGGTTGTATTTACGTATAACTCACTCCTTACCTGTACGTCTATGCAGATACTACTGGTGAAGACGGAGGTAGTAACTGACGAGTTCGCCAGAGTTGATTCAGTTATTGAGGTGTGCTGCCACATTGTTTGTGGAAGCTGCCAAAAGAGTCTTTATTATTTATTCATATGATGACTTTTGCAATTCTCTTAGATGCTCCAAGGCCTAGTTTGAGATTTGGGTTGGAGTTTCAGTATTATATTTTGAGGTATTAATTGTTCGTAATGGTTATCAGATAATGTGGATACTTATTTAATTAATCAAATGCTGCAAATTAATGGCTAAGGTATGAAAGTATGGTTCGCCTGGAGGGTAGTATATGCTGGGTGCCAGTCACGTCTAGGGGGTGGTTTGGGACGTGACCCTAACATGCTTTTATTTGTAGATGTGGCTCAAAAAATGAAGCTTACAATAAAAGTCAAATAATTTAGTGTTGCATAAAATATGTAAATATAACTTTTGATCTATTGTTTTAATATTATCTTAATAAGAGGTCACTAGTCAAAACTCTAATATGCTTTTATTTGTAGACGTGGCTCATAAAATATTGAAACTAAACATTAAACTTCCAACTTTTTAAGTTGCGACCTTCCCTTAAAGTAATATAACAGTTACTTTGCTTTTGTATGTTAATTATATATACATATTTAATTAATGTTTCCGATCAAGCTCTTGGGCCAAGGTATAGAAGGAGATATCACTATCAAGTGTACTAAACCACATTTGTAACGTGTTCTTAATAAAGACAAAATAATAGATGAATAAAAGACATTTCATGGGGGGCCATAGCTCTTTTACTTTTGGTCGTATCCCTTTTTTATTTACCTATATAGTTAAAAATAAGTATTATTTTCTTTCTGTCTTTTTCTTTATTTTCTAATGCAGTGTCTATATCTTTATGGTACAATAATGTGTGGTAGCCAAAACCTTTAAATAGACATGGACATATCTCTCGTCACATGCATTGAAATGGACATATCTCTCGTCACATGCATTGAAATGGACATGTTTCTCGTCACATGCATTGAAAGACTTTGATAAAAACGTGTATTTACCAACCAACAAAAAAAAGTGTACGGTGGTTGTTGATAAAAACGTGTATAAAGAAGGTGGAGAAGTGAAATTAGGATTTAAATCTTATGGGTTCTGAATTTTAGAATTCGTTTACGGTTTGTTCATAGAGTTTTTTTTTTCTTTTTTCCGGATTTTTTTTCAAAAACATGTTTGTCCATAAAATTTTATAAATTTTTGGAGATTTTTCGAAAATCAGTTTTTCAAAAACTAAAAAAAAAAGGTTTTGACCACTTTTTCAAAATTTTTAGAATTTTTTTTCACAACTCATAAAACTGCAATATTTTTTCAAGTGAAATGCATGTTCAATCATAATTTCAAATTCCTAATGCTAATCTTCAGCTTAACTACAAATACTACTTTCTTTCAAAAATTACAAATTTTATGTCCAGATGCTTACTTAGAATGACGACTTCAAGAGTTACCAATAACTGAGTTCTACATATTGAATGAATCTTTTAATATTAAATATGCTGTTTGAAAAGTTACTGAGTTCGACCGAATCCGTAACTGGATTTCTTGCCTCGGCCCTGTAAAGTGGTGGTTGAAAGAATAATAACTCACGTAAATGAAGTACTAACTCACTATAAATATCCCGTGGAATCAATGAGTCTTAACACAATACAATTTCAAAGCAAAGGCAATGGAAGGAAAGACTATGATCAAGTTATCTCATGTGGTTGCTTTCTTGCTTCTTGCATCCCGTACGTTAGCCTTTTCTCATGCTCATTTCTACTTATTTTTATTTAAATATTTATTTCAAATATTCAAAAAACAGAACTTATTACCTATATTATCTCTCAAATAAGTAGTAGTAATTATTTTTATGAATTATTTATTAATTTGAGTTACAGTTTTTCAACCTCTTACGGCACGAGATCTGGCATTCGAAGTGAGTGATGAAATAGAAGTCTTGCGATTTCCGATGGCAAAAGAAAATCAAGTGAAAACACTTGATGATATCTCTCAACCTATTTGCCCAGGTTTGCTCTCTACTTCTTCTTATAGTTTCTAATAACAACAGTAACTATTTTTTGATCCAAAATAATCTGGTGTCGGTTATTAAACTATTTAAATTCATCTCATTTTAATATTATGCAAATACAGATAATATTTCAAAGTTATTATTTTTTCAAAGTTATACATAAGGAATTTCATATTAATATAGTTTTAACATGTGATAGCAAGTTAGTTATCATTTTTAATAGGTTATCGATAATTAATGTTTATTATAGAGATTTATTTGTAATTATATTACAAGTGACTTGCTTGTTATTCTTTACACTGTTAGTATAATTTAAAATCTCTTAATAATATTTTAAAATAAAAAACGAGCTACAGAAACGGGTTTATGTTATTTTTGTGGAGGTGGGAGAATCTAAAATAATGTAAAAGGCCTTTGTGTTAATTCCACACAGATCTTAAAGTTCCAGATGTTTACATACTTATAATTTATGTGTAATAATTTTTTTTCTAAGTATTATTATAGTGTCATATACTAGTCTATAGTATATTCTTTTCTCTTTTGCCTCATTATATTTTTAATTATAGGAAAGCAGTCATGGCCTGAACTTGTGGGAAAGCCAGCGGAGACTGCTAAGAAAATAATTGAGAAGGAAAATCCCATAGTCAAAGTTCAGTTTTTGTTCCCTGGTATGGTTAGGCCAATGAATTATGTTTGTGGTCGAGTTTTTGTGGTTGTTAACTGGAAACTCATTGTTCAAATTACTCCTAGAATGGGTTAATTAAATAGTTCTATGGGACTATATATTATGAAAGATTAGAATAAGCTGCCCCAAGAATTAAGAAATAGAGTACTGGTGTTCTATAGTGTACTCTTCGCATGTAATCTACTATTTCGATATAATAAACAAAATAAGTGTGGGTTATTTAATTTGTATTGTGCATGTTTTATAATTATCTTGCCTCATTCTCTTATATGTTGTACGTCAAAATATCTTTTTCCAATTTTGCTTTTCTTTTGCTATTGTTATGGAATTGACGTGATTTAATCAGAGAAGGATTTTGACGTACACAAAGGGTAGCTCGGCGTGGTAGAATGTTGAAGATATTGTTAAATAAATAAAATAAGTCTCTTTCTTTACGATTTAAGTTTTTAAATGAAATGATCATATAATTTGATTAGCATGCACGTAAGGGAGCTTGTTAAAGGCATAATTTATTAAACAAATATGTCCGTCTTCGGTACAACTTAAATATTTAAATGAGATGATTACATAATTCAACATGATATCAATAGAAAAATGTCTGGAGTTCCATCTCATTGGCACACATAAAAAAAAAAAAAAATTCTCATTGTTCACATTTTTAACCACTTAAGTTCTTAAATGAGATGGTGGTCACTTTAACCTCGTACAATAGACAATTAGAACATATTTTGTCTACTGCCCTCAATTACTGCAATTTTAGGAGAAACCATACTCGAAAATTGATACTACTTGACAGAGTAACGCAATTATGGTAACTGTGGAATTTGCAAACTTTGAAAGAAATCTGCAAAGTTTGTGACGCCTAGTACTGTGGCCATGCTCATATGAACGTATTAAACAATCTCATTTTCTTAGCAACGCGAACTGGTAAACAATCTCAATGTAGAATTGCAGATTTAACCTTCAAATCTCCTGTGAATGTAAGTCAAACTTTTGTTATAAAATGCATAAACTAGCATCAAGAACTGTAATGACTCACTTTATTTCCCCGAGCTATTTCATTATTTATGTTGTGTGAAATTAAGTCGAGTTAAATGTACTCGAAGTGATTGAAAGAATATGAGACAAATGGTCTCATTTAAGAAGGTCTAAGTCGCTAAAGTCAACTGCGAAATTGACTTTTGAGTTAGAAGGCTCGGATTTGAAATCCGACGACTCGACTAGCTTCGGGATAGAATATATGACTTAGACGAGTGACCGGAATATATATGATAGACCTCGAACAACGTGAGATTTGAATCGAGGAAGTTTGAATTTCCGGTTGATAGGTCGAATTTTGATCCGGAAGTCGGAATGAAATTCCGAAAGTTGCTGTAGGTTCCTTATGTGATTTTGGACTTGCGTGCAAATTTTCAGACCATTCGGACATCGTTTGATCGGGTTCGGATCGAAGGATCGAATTGAGGATCCTTGAAGTTCATAGGATTGCTTTCGATGCAAATCTAATAAATCGATGTTCATCTTAGTGTTCCAAAGATTGGAACAAGTTTGAATGAGGTTATAGAACATGTGTGCATGTTCGGATAAAGTCCCGGGGGTCTCGGGTGAATTTTGAATGGTCAACGGGACTAAATTCGCCGCTCTATAAAGCATTTACCTCAGATTTTCTGGTGTAATTGATATTAAAATTAGCAAACGACCTCCAAATTCAATTTCGTTTGAACAATTAGCTCCGTCTTGAAATTACGGAGCCGTAGCAAAAAGAATCGTCCAAATCGGACTCCGTATGAAAAAGTTAGAGTAATCTTTGTAAAAGAAAGAAAAGAAAATGACATAAGGGGTCGCGAAATTGACTCCCTTCAGCATTTTGCTCGACTTTTAACCCAAGTTAAATAGAACTTAGGGTTCATTTTACCCCTTTCAGATATACAAAACATAACCCACGACTGAGAACAACTACAAACACCAAAGAACCACTATAAGTCAACCACAAACACACTTGCAAATGGGATTTCGTGATAAATCTTGCAAGAAAAGGGGGTTGCACTAGCTGAAAACGTTTGGGGTCATTTAAGAAGAAGATTGAAAGTGAAGTTGAGGCAAATAGAGAGAGAATCACAATAAAATCATCGGGTAAGTGTTCTATACCCTAAAATCCCTCTTAGATTGTAATTTCTATGCTTAATCCCCCCATAAATTCACGAATTTGTGAAAGAGAAGAACCTGGGGTTCTTCTTTATTTCAAGAAAATATGAAAATTGGGGATTAAGGCCGATTCGAAGTCGGAATACGACGAATCTTATATGGTTGAACTCGTAAAGAGATAAGGAACATGTTTTAGTAATAATTTCTGAATTTCGAGAAGCGGGTCCGGGACCCGGGTTTTTGCCGAATTGGGAATTTCATAGTAATTCTGATTATTTTTGCTTGGGTGTTGACCCCATAGCTTAATTTGACATAATGATTGTGAAATTGAATAGATTCGACGCACGAGGAGGCCAATACAAAGGGCAAGAGCGTCGCGGGCTAAGGATTTAGCCGATCTCGAGGTGAGTAATACTTGTAAATGATGTCCTGAGGGTTCGAAACCCCGGATTTCACCTCTTAGTACTGTAATGAGGTGAGGTTCATGCTCGGTGATGAGCATGGGTTTGTTTATGTATGGGGATTGGGACTTGGTCCATCCCGGTTGATAATTTTTACTGTGTTCTTGACTGAAACTCAATTGATATCATTGTGAGTGGGCTAATTGCCATGTTTGGGCTTCGCGCCGGTCATATGAACCCTTCAAGGGTGATTGTTGTTGTATGTTGTATTATAATGTTGGGCATATCGCCAGTTGTGTGGACCCAACAAGGGTGTTATTGGGCATACCGCCATTGTTGTTGCATGAAGCATTTCATCAACTTGGTTTTGAAACACATACACTGTTTTCAAATGTTTTAAATGGATCGTGTAGCACGCCGCCACAGGTCATGACTAGCCTTGACTAGCATGACTAGCATTGCATTGCAGTGAATGGATCGTGTGGC